>JAQGAS010000513.1:0-46441 GCA_034686365.1 Pachymerium ferrugineum | reverse complement strand
GAGATTAGTATTTTATAAACGGTCGAATTTTGGCCAACTTCACCCCTTCGGGCCAAAGTCACCCCGCCTTACCGGTAGCTCTAGTTTAAACATTTTTGTTGCTTAATGCAGTGGTCAAGCCAATGAGAAGCACTCTCTTCTAGACTGTATATGTAGCAGGAGGATAACTAACACAAGTGTCTATTAAATAATTATAGGACCACTTATTTTTTATTTCTCTGAAATCACTCAATATTTTTAAAAATTAGTTGAAAAATTAATTTAGAAGTAATAAATAAATAAACCATTTTTCGAAGTTGTTTGGAATTACTTTACTTTTTTTTCTTACACCAATTAACGAAATTTTTGCCTGTTAAGTGACTATAAAGCCTTTGAAATTTTGCCTTTCAACGTTAAAATTTATAAATTCTTGTCAACCTAACATAAATAATTATTATGATTTAGCATAAATTTGGACATTTTTAAACAACTGTTTCGTCTTTACCCCCATTTTATTTCTCTTTTGGAAATTCACCAACTAACGCATTGTAATACACGCATTGCCTATTATTTAAACAAATAAAATATTTTAACATCTTGTCTAATTGGTCAAGGCCTGTATGGATGACGATTGAATAACTGTGGTTTCGGTCATTAGCTAGTTCTACTACTTTGCTGCACATGCCAAGTTTGTGTTTTATTCAGACGGGTCTAACAGCACACATCAAAATGTTGCTAACCCAACTTGATAGACCAATGCACAAGTTTTGTTCGATTACTAATTTTGTTACAAATGGATAAAGTTTAAAATTCAACATTCAAAGTAGTCTTAATAATTACTTAAAAAGAGGGGGGTGTCTCAAATATTGGAGGCGAAAGTCGGGAAAAAGTTATACCTTTTTAAATTGCACCCCCAGTTAGAAAGCTTACGTTTTTTACAATCTAATCCTTAAGTTACGTGGCGGAATTTCGGGTTTTAGCTATTTCCCAAACATAGACATGATGTATGAGACGACGGCCTCGTAAGAAGTTGTCGCATTCTTCACATCTCTTTGTTATTGTCGTCTCACACGTCATGCCTGAGAAAAGGTAGAACTTTTTACTATCTTTCATTTGTAATTTGTAATTTTAGTTAGACCCCCTTTAACAGGCAAAAAACTCAATTGTTTAGTGCAAAAAAATTCCTTAAAATATTTCAAAATAACTTTAAGAAAATATGGCAACTTTATTTTAAGTTAGTTTAAAATTATTAAAAGTTTTAGAGGTAGTGCAAAAGGATGGATGGCCCTACAATTCCCTTAAAAGAACAATAACTAATACTATAAAATCAAAAGAATTGGTCTGAAAATAATTTGTACAACCACAAACCAGAGGCCACGCAGTTTGAAAACTGTTCTCCAATAGCTGCTAATAGTAGTTCTTTCCATACACGAAGCTAGAAAAAAAATCAAATAAAATAATAAAAAATATAAACTTATTTTATCAACACTGACCAGGGTTACATGGGATTAGTTAAGTCGACGTACAGTTTGAGTTAGCTGCTACGCCGACCTATCAATTCATCGTCTAACGAAACTGCTTAAATGGGTTGTTAAACCTGACGCAGGATAAACTACCAAGTTTGAATCGACGTATATTATGAAACTGCTTGTTTATTCCGATGGTTAATGCTACTACACATTAACCATTTTAAACCGATTCAGAAACAAAACGGTGTAAAAAAAAAAGCATTGACCAATTATGAACGTCATAAATCACTTCCGCTCACTTCAAATACCTCTTCAAAGTGGCTGAAGCTCTTTAAGGTTTGCCCAGGTTGCAAATTTCAAAAACGAAATATGAAACCTGTGCTGATTCAGTTTATCTACTACAGTAATTATAACAACGATGTAGGACCTAAACAGCTTTACGTCGACTTAACTGACCCATGCAAGCTAATAAAGTTAATATTGATTCAAAGTTTTAAGACAATTCCTTCAGTTATGTATTTACATTTGGGGCTAAACCTTTGTGGTTATTATCTATTTTAATTTTAAAGGTCAAATAATGGTAGACCTTTAACGAGCTATGTTTCAATGTTTACGCTTCTTATAACCAACCACAACACCTATTTTCAGCATTTACCGCATAATTATTTCCATTAAAAAAGGAGGCAACTATTCCAAAATTGTGACTGTTCACACTCACACTACATTTTTATTAGAGGTTTAAACGACAAACAAAACTTACAGTTGCTTGCTTTGGACATTTCATTCTCCATGTGCCACCACGTTTATTACAATCGTCTTCCCTGTGTAATGAAATAAAAGCTGTAAAACTTGTCATTATTGTAGTCATTAAATAACCATCAGCAACAAAATGCAAAGAATAAATTTTGGTGTGTCCTGTCTTAACTTTCGTGCTGATACGAAGGTCACTAGTAAGTTAATAAAAAGACATTCAAGATAATTTAGACTGTTCATTTGAGCTGTAACTGTATGATTCACATACATGTCTTTTCGTTGATATGTATGAAATCATGAAGGCAAATGCATATAAAGCCTATTTTCAGCCTCATACAAACATATGTTACAAACATTTGCAAATATGGAAAGGAAAAAAAGAAAACACTAAGCTAGGTTGTACAGTACCAACTCCTATTTTTCTCATTTGTGTAGTATATGTCTCTTTCACATGTTGTTCTATTCAAACACCCATCAATTTAAAACTTTTGCGGACCAGTTGCTTAAAGACTGGGAGGCAACTTTGGCGGAAAAAATTGAACACACCTTAGCCTTATAGGTGATGATGGTAGGCTTTGCTACATCACTTGCTATCACCAATAGCACCAGATGACAAAACTTGTGACTAACTGCGAGTCGTTCCAAACCACCTATTACAGCAAAAAGGTTTTTATGCTCCTGTGATTCAATACAAGAATGAATTCGTCACTGACTACCTGATCTCGGTTTCAAATAGGCAACAGATTGCGAGTTTGATAATTGGGACTCTGCCATGACCAACTTCCCAAGTAAAAAAATTTGCAAAAATTTTGCAAAAAAAATTTGCAAGTAATTGGCCGCTTTTTTTTCACAAAATTTTTGCAAAATATTTGACAACTTGCAAAAATTTAGCAAAAATTTTACAAAGTTTTTGCATAATTGTTAAAATTTTGCAAATTTTTTGTAAAAAAGAAAAGCGGCCAATTACTTGCAAAATTTTTGCAAATTTTTTTTACTTGGGTTGTTACTGGCATAACAATGAACAAATTCAACGCCACCTCATGTCAAAGACAGGAGACAACAGAGCAGTTGAGATTGTTACAACAATGGAACTTGCTCAAAACGCTAGTGACTTTCACTCAGATAAACATTTTTTTAAACCAATGATTGCGTAGGATAACACAAACAAGTAGTAAAAAAATAATCTATTACAAAGTTGATGCTTGCTGTTTAGCATGTCAATCGATGGAAAATTCCTCTCTTGGAGACTGCAACAATTTGGTTTATATACATTTAAGACAGAGTGTAGTCAATTTGGTCAGAGAATAAATGAAAATTCCCATTTGATTGTAAATTTGGACAAATATCAAAACCTGTTTTCAACTAGCAATTGCTGATGCAAAGATGTCAAGCTGCACATAGCCATGCATGACAATACTCAACCACCGCCTTTAAAGGTAAAAAACGTTCCATACCCAATGAGGCCTAATATGACTGAAGTGTAATAGTACCGATTATAGGAGGATTTTTGTATCACTATTCAGGTGAAGCAGTCAGCCAATGGGTGTTCGAATCACTCTTGCAGTAAGGACGCAAAAACAAAATGGCCAGTGACAAATGTGGTGCCAATCAAGATTTCAACTGCAACAATTAAAGAAATGGAGGAATGATTTGTTGAATGTGATATTCCCATTCAAATTCACTCAGATTCAGGTCTCAGTTGTTGCCTGACAAGATCATGAGTGACTGCAGACCAAGAGTGATCTTGTCAGGTGGAAGATTCGTTCGTGCTTCTTCCAATTATTCCACCATTAGTCTTCGCGCTGCAGTGTACACAAAGCTTTGTTGTCAATATATCTTTCAGTAGTGATCACAGACTCAAATATGTAGCCTGTTTAATATTATCAGCTTTTGACTAATTAAAATTAATGAGAACTTCTGCTTATAAAACCCCATAAGATAAGATATTTTTTGGCATGATTTTTAAGAATAATCAACCACAGGCCTAATGTTAGGTCTGGTATTCAAAATGGAAAGTAGTTCCATTTGTGAAGTGAAGTTTATGCCAACTGACAAATGCCAACAATGACAAAATCATTAATTAAGCATTTCATTAAAATTTAGTCAAAGTATCTTAATTCAATTTCCACTCTGCAACCAGAGGACGAATGCTTTTAAGAAGGTCTCACATTTCAAGGGTAGATGTTACCTAACTTGGTCAAAGTCAAACAGAACAAGGAGTAAAAGGATGACACAAATGCTCTCATAGAAGAAAAAGTCAAATTTTCAGACGTTCTGATTCTCTTCTGATCCAAGTTCGGTGACCAATCATAACACCACTTCATACCACTACTGCAATATTCTCGGGATTTCGTCACATCTCGCTCTCGCGAGACAGATAGTTAAGACTGGGTTAGGTTAGTTAGGTTAAAAAAACGTTGAGCCTAACCTTATCAATTTAACCTCAGGTAAATGTAATTTTGTTCTTCGAAGTATCTTGCAATCATGCAATATACAAGCAGTTTAATGGATCTCGCGAGAACAAGATGTTACGAGATTCTGTGAATTTGTCACTCCCCATGCGCTATGTACGCCATGTGACCTTGCCAGAATGACGTCATGTAAATAGTGAACTTGTAGGTGAATCATGCAGTTATAGCTTAAAGGAGCAGACTAATTTTATAAACTTTCGAGTGAATATATACTATACATCATGAAAGTTAAAAACTGCATAAAATATTTTAAACTGGATGCACCAACAGATAAACTCTAACTGGGGATTAATCACAAGTTCATCAAAATTGTATTGCAAAACGTTTTTAACCAATGATTTTCTTGGCTAACTCTTGATTAATCTTAATTGCCTAATTTCAATCCGTTAAAGCTTTAAACTAAGATTTTCAATGTGTTATGGCCGTCAATCTATAGATCGACTAAAATATCATGATTTTTACAAAATGAACAAAATGAAGAATTTCGGCTCCAGCGTGAAAATAAAAAAAATTTTTACTTGAAATGCGCAAAGGAATTTGTGCACATTGGGTAAGCTTATCGTAAATCCAAGGATCACGTTGTGATTTCGTAACAATTTATCCACACTCACAAATTTCGCCAATTGTTGCTGCAGTAATCTGATTCAAGGATTTGGATAAAGGATCATCGCTTGATCGTTTTTAAACCACATATATTACATAATTAATTCAACCAAGAAAATCTTTGGTTCAAATTTGAGTTAGTAATCCAAGGAATGAAAATGTGGCGTGCAACAGAAATATTTAACTGGAAGAACAAAATTTAATGTTCGGGTAACTACAATTTAGGTAATACTTGATTTAACCATACTTCGTGCAACCTATCCTCAGAGTTACAAAAACATTGAAACCAGACACTACATTTTAACACATCATCAATAGGGGGACACAATATCAAATCTATTATTATGTACACCTGAAGTTAAGACATTAAAATATTAGCTGGCGAATTACTGATAAGGAAAATTTAATGCTGCACTTCAAAGTCGATAAGACCAGAGAAAAGGCAAAACCTACAGCAGAGCGATGCCATACATTTTTTGTGTACGTGACCCTTATAAAATGGTATAAAACCGAGTCATCAATAGTTACTCTGCTGCAAAATTCTATAAGATCCCATTGGAAATTTTCTTATAAGAAATTGAGACCCATTGGTCTTATGGGATCAATAAGAAATTGACCAATTTTCCATCGATTCCAATGGGAAATTGGCCAGTTTTCCATTAAGACTAGTAGGATTAATGGATTTCAATTTCTTATAGGAAAATTCGCAATAGAATCTTATGAGATTTTGCAACAGGGATTCAAAAAAATGATCGAAATTTACAAGTTCCAAAATTTCTAGTGTTGTTAAATACCCTTCATTTTGTTATCTTGCAAGTGTTTTTGATCACTCTTAATAGTTTTTTAGGAGATGGTTTCTCGAATTAATATCATGAAATTTTAAATAATATACAAGATTAATAATTTAATTTCTTAAAGCAGTGAATTTTTTTTATCAAATTCCACTTGTGACCGTCACTATTGGAATTACACTTAAGAATGAACCTAACTATAAAATAATTCCATTTTTTCACACCACCTTTTCTTTTCTTAGTAGAAATACACCAATTTCAATACACTTACCAAAATGGACGTCTTTCCCCTCTCATTAAGTGGTAACTATAACGTGATCTCAGCTCTGGGACTTCAGGTATATTGTTGTAAACACTCCAGAAATCCTTTAAATAAAAAAAAAATTAAGTCAATAATAATTTTTTTTTTGTATAATTATGTTCATTAACAGCTTTTTTCTGCGCCTGACTTAAGGAGAAAAAAAACTATTATTCTTTTTAAATTAATAAATGCTGTAAAATAAAGAGTTATATGATTGTGAATATCGTGATACCACATTTTCATACATCTTTCAGTGGGTTGGTTGTGTTTAAATTTGAACTAAATTGGAAATAATTCAGTTGCACAAAAACACTTGGATTTTTTAAAGTGTAGAATACCATAATCATATTGTAATGTCATAAAACGTCAGCCATTTTATCTAATTTGTTGTGCAACGCAATTTGACTAAGGTTGGGTTGCAGCAACTGCAGTTAAACTCTAACTCAGAATTTTTTGTAGTTTAAATCTCGTTTAAAAATTGCATTTTTTTTTTTTTTTTTGCCTAACTCTTAATTAAACTTCACTGGCCAATTCTGGCCTGTCTGGTTAAGGCTTTAACTAGAGAATTTTCATGCGTGATGACTATTGAATCTATAGATTGAAGAGACAAATAGACCGAATTATTACATTTATGCAAACATACCAAAAACATTCGGTTTTACTGTGTGAAAATATAACAAAACTTGATTTGAAATGACTCAAACTACTTATCATAACACTAGCTGTATAAACTAAACTGTGACTGAGGAAAGTTTAACATGATGTGACGTCATTAGTCATGATCCCCTGCAAAATCGGTTACCAAATGTGACGTCACTTATTGTTAAACTTTCCTAAGTCACAGTTTAGTTTAATATTTGAATGCAGCTAATTTTGGGCACAGCAGGGTTTGTTCATCGTAGATTCTATAAAAAAATCCTAGGAGTAGGTTGTAACATCATAAAAATTAAGCTAGTAACAAAAATTACTTACAAATTGTTTTTGCAAACTTTTTGCTTTTCTAGACACTGCCAATCACAGTCAAATTACGCAAAAAATTGTTTTTTTTTTTTTGTAAAATTCAGGCTAATATAATTGACACTTACATTATATTCGATATTTTGTATATTTAAAATTTTGTTAGAATATTTTTTTTTTCCTCGTTGAAATCAGAGGAACAATGTTTTTTTTTCGAGCTCACATTTCACTTGCTCAAAGTCAAATAGAAAAGAGAAATGGATGATACATGACTCGCCTCTCACATGGGCAAATCCGAATGCTTAGATGACCCGATCCAATCGACTGATCAAGTGTAAGACCTTCACCAACGCGTAACATAACGCACGCCAAATCCGCTAGTCAAAAATGACGTCATGCGAAATGTGAGCTTGTAGCTGTCTTGTGAGTCAAACTGAATACGTCACCACGAAAGTTAAAAATCATATGATTAAATTCAACCAATGAGTAGTTGGCTTACAAAAATCTTCAATTAAAACTTTAGTAAGTACAGTACGGTATAAAAATGCAAATGTACCGTGCAACAGAACTACTTAACTGGAGGAATAAAATCTACGGTTAGCTTAACTCCAGATTATTGAACCTATGATTTAACCACAGTTAGTGCAGCCTACAATAACTCGGAATTAAATTAGTAGTTAACGCCGAGTTAAGAGTTTAACTGTTGGTGCAACCCAGCCCGTAAGAGTGATTAAAATTTTTCAGTCAAGTGAATGAATTAACCACAATTTAGCTTTAACAGAATTAACGTCCACAGAGTTTGTTTAAATGTCGTTGGAGGTTTCCATCTGGCAATAAGTTTCATTTTTTAAAAATTTTGGTGTTTTAAAAATTTACTAAAATATTTTTTAAGTTATAACCAGTAAACCAGAAAAACCAGTAATCTTTTTTCTAGTTTACTTTTTACATAGTTTCAGTAATTGCTCGAAGCACACTAAACTTTCCAAAAAATGACAACTAATTGAAACCTCGTTTGGGTGCACTAAATCAGCTCTTTAACTTGACTTTATGTTGACTGGGGTTTAAATTTAATCACCCATATTTGGGCAGTTAAAAATTTAACTCATGGTTAAATATTTTAGTCACGTGACTAAAATTAAGCAATTGTTAGTCTCGAGTTAAATGTTGATCACACTTGGTAAAACCTGGTTTGTCATATGGTATACAATAATTGAAGTGCGGCCAATCTGTGATTAAGCAATTGTTGGTGCAACACGTTCTCGTCATTTTCTTTAGCGTAAAAAAATTGCACTAAAATGGATGTTCCGATTCTTCGAATCTTGACATTCTTTACAAGTGACTTATTTTCAAATCGTGATTTTATGAACACTTTAAGGCTGTAACTTAAAAACCAAATAGAAATACTTGTCATTTTCTTAATTGTTTATCTCACTTGGACACTGTTCACTGTATAGACTTTCTCCATATTGGCTTCATATTGAGCAGCCGAGGCACCTCGAGTCGATCTGCAAAGTAAACGAAAAAAATTAACAAATTTAATTTTTTTTTCCAGTGTATATAAAATTCCCGTAATTATTCAAAGCACGCTAAACTTCTCAAAAAATGACAACTAATTGTAAACTTAAAATTCCTTATAATTTCTATACTGGGTGTACACAATTTGTTGACAAACATGAATATGTGTCTTTTGTGTAAACCGATGCCAAAATGTCAAACTCCAGTCATCTTAACTGTAATTGCGTTTATTAATTTTTTAACTCACTGATCAACCCAAAATGTCCACGGAGTTTGGAGAGGTACGCAGCTTATCTCAATCGTGTCAAAATTGGATATATTTGGAGACGTGAGCTGAGAATTTTCCGCTATTGCCGATTCTTCCGTTGTTGGAGCCGCCATGTTGCAGTACGACTAGGAATTACACAACAAGAGTAGATAACGTTACGCACAAGCGACACTAACTGCAAAACGGAAAAAAACCGCGACACTCGCGCTCCAAGCGGATACTATGAAGTAAATTGTTCTCTTATCTAAACTTTTTACTTTTCAATTGGTTTAACCATAATCGCCTGATTTCAAAACTATTACAGTTTTCAACTTCTATTAATTAATTTTCTGATAGAGAATCACAAGTAGTCCACTGGGAGGCTCCGATTTAACAGCTTATTTTATCTCTACTTTGTCACTAAGCTCTCTACCTTGGCATTGAGTTGACACATCCTACTTGCAGAGTAAATTATGAATAAACAGAGCGAACTTTTAAAAAAATACTAAATGCTATACAAAATTAATGCCCGAAGAATTTAGCTATTTCCGGCTCACTACTAACGTTGTTCGATCGTTCAAGCGCACTTCCACCACTTGCACTGTCCTGTCTCAACCTTCACAAAATTAAATTATCTAGCACTTTTCGAAATTCAGCGCTGAGTTAACTGTATGGTATTCTGTCAACGTCAAAACGTTTAAAAAATTAATCCAGTAAGTTTTATTAGTGATGAATTCGATGTGTAGTTACTTTTACATCTTTCAACGGCGCTTCATTCAACCACATTTTTGTGTAAACAAGTGTCACAGATTAGATATACAGCTAGTAAGAATGTAATCGTGACGTTGCGCACTATGGCGTTATTCTAATCACTGAGATCGAAATAACCAGGTAAATGTAAAGTTGCGACCACGCCTTATTTGCTTTTTCTATTACTCTATTCTTCTTATTCTACATAAGTAATGTTTTTGCCGTATTATAAATCTGCGGTTGTGTTCCTTTATTTTAGTAACATTTTTATCCAGTTACTGAACTGTTAAATTAATAAAACGGGTACAGAAGGTTACGGCTCATAGGCGAACAACAACGGCGTTTTATAATCTCGTAAATAGAAATTTATTGATATCTTTAGTGATTTACTTGAGTTTTTATATTTATGAAAGGACAAAAATTAAAGTAAATCAATTCAAAATTAAACTGATTTTGATATTTCATAGTTATACAAATAAAATACTTTAGGCGACCAGGTTTGGGCATAACTGCAAAATTGTTTCACGTGCTCAAGGTCTCTTAAAATACTTACCTAACACTCTTTCTTGTTTAATTTCAGTATTTTACATATGAAGCAAAGTTCACCATAAAGTTGTTACAAATTAATGATAGGTATGATTTTTAATTCATTATGAACAAACGATTAAATAATTTTTTTCTACTTTTGTGAAGGATATTTATCATGAAGAAAAATATAATTTCATCACTTCCAACACATCAAATTCAGTTGTGTACATCACTGCACAACATGAGGAAAGAAGGAAAATTTTGTGACGTTAACTTACGATGCAAAGAAAAAACCTTTTTAGCACATCGAAATATTTTAGCTTCCCAAAGCAACTATTTTAAAAAAATGTTTGAATGCAAGGCGTTTGACCATGGCAGCTCTTTGTTGGATGTAGATTTACAAGTTGATGCAAATGCGATGGAAGTTGTCCTTGATTTTATATATTCAGGAAAAGCCGAATTCATGCAGGTATGGCTATGATTTGTATTAATTAATGTTAGACTATTTCGAAAGTTATTTTTAATGTATATTTACAGGAAAATACCATAAATATAATGAAAACAGCTCATATTCTGAGTTTGGATACGATGTACAACTGTTGTAAAGCAACTTTATTAGAAACTATTAACTACAATAACTATTATATTCTGTGGACTTTGGCCGAATCGTTTGCTGATGACTCGTTTCGTGATAGTGTAGTCGATTATACAGCTCAGAATTTTAACACGATCTGTGAGGAAACAAATTTTTTGTCGTTATCAGTTTTCCAAATGAAACAACTATTGAGTCACGAGAATATGATCAACGTTTCATGTGATAAGATTTTAAATGCAGTAGTGATATGGGTTAAACATGATAAAAATGAACGAAAAAAATTCCTCTCAACTTTACTTGAATATGTTGAATTCGAAAGACTAAGCAAGTGTTATCTTCAAGTAAACATTTATTTTTTTTAATATTGAAAGAACAGCAGTAAAAAAATTAAATTATACTTTAGGTGTTGGTTGAAGAAGAACCTATTGTTTGGGAATCGCCAGAATTGATGCGACATGTTACAAAAACAGTGTGCTCGCGGTACTTAAATAGCGCTGATTCTCTTGAAGCTGGTGCTATCGACGGCAGTGGCGGAACAAGCATTGCCACTAATGAAGAAACGGAACCTGCCATTGCTGTTTTCGGTGAAAACGAAGAGAAACGGGTTATCTTACAGGTATATTTATTTATTTTATTCACTAAAGTAGTTATATTTTTTATTGTGCCCTTTTTTGGAAAGTAAAAAGAGACAATAACCCACTTTTGGTATATCCAAATCTGAAAAATTATTCAAATTTATTGAAAGTGAAGTAAAGAGTAATTTCTCAACTTTTATTTTTACAGTATTATAGCATTGAACAAGATGAATGGTGTCCACCAGAAGAATTGCCACTTGCAATGTCAAATATGGCTGTGGTTGAACATAATGGTTTAGTGTACCTGATTGGTGGCAAACATAATGGTCGTTATCTAAACACTGTTTATGTGTATAATGTTATTGATAGTAAATTACAAGAAACAGCTCTCATGAAAGAACCCCGTAGCCATGCTGGAGTAACAGAACTATTTGATAACATATTTGTCGTTGGGGGTTATAACAAGACAGGATTTCTGCAAAGTGTTGAATGTTATGATCCTAGAAAAGAAGCGTGGAAACAAATGGCTCCGATGAGTGAAGCCCGAGGTGGGGTAGCTGTCGCCAGCCTCAACCGGAAGTTGTACGCGGTCGGTGGAAGAGCTGGAAATTCCATGACCCCTAGCACAGCTGTTGAATGCCTTGATGTATTGACAAATCAATGGACCCAAGTTACTCCGTTGTTATATGGACGTAGTCATTGTGGTATATCTGTATTAGACCATCGATTGTACATAACGGGTGGCTATACAAAAGATGATGATTCATCAGAAGGCTGCATTCAAAGTTACAATCCTATAAATAAGATGTGGCAAACATTGCCAGCGCCTAGTATTGACGAATGGATTACAGCAACTGTTGCTGTTAATAGATGTTTGTATGTAATGACCGATGGGGGTCAGATTGTGAGATTTAAACCTGATTCAAATTCCTGGACTGACCGATCTCTTTACCCTACTATCCCTGGTTATTATATTGCCGCTGTACTCGTTCAAAAGCCGGTTTGGGATGCGTAATAAGAAGATTCTATACACTGCAATTTCTTAAAAATGGGGTCTCACTAAAATTAAAAATATTGGAGAAGACAAACATTTACTCTTCTTTCTGTGAGGCGAGTTAAGGGAGTGCTTGCCAAAATCAAGAGTTCTCAAAATTTTGGAACATCAAAGTGTGAGATAATCAAGATTCACTTCAAGTAACAAGAAAGAATATTGGTAGGCGACAACTAATTTTTGGTCTTTCAGAAATAGAATATTAACAATTTTGGCATCTAAATAAAGAGTGCGTGGTTTGATTAGTAACAATTGTACACCAAAATGAGCAAAGAGAGCCATTCCTGTTTTTGTGAAATATAAATTTCGAAAATTTTTATAACAGCACTACCACACAATATTTTGGTTTTGAAATAGTTTAAAAGTTACAATAGAATATTTTTATATCGTTGAGAGTTATTGGAAAAAATTAGCTCAACCTTTATTTTTTCACACAAGTCCAGGCTAAATGATACCTTAGTCTGTGGACAATGAATTTTATTAACACTATTGCTAATACAAGAAATTTGTCGGTAATACACTTCAAAGGACAAATGGTAGTTCAACTACATAATGATCAACAAATTACCCAAGAAATTTTATTTACCGTAGTGCCTGTATCATTACAAAGATTGTACCTTTTGCACTATACTTAAACCTTGAGATAAAATGAAATTAATATTATTATTAAATTGTCACAATTGTAATAAATTTATTACAGAATTTTAAGTGGATTTAGGCACTTCGATTTGCAATTATAATCACTGGCGTAAATTGGTCAAAACGTTACTTTAAAGTTATAGAGATAATATGTCAGATGGGTCTAGGTCTAAACAAACTGAAACGTTATTAGTTTGTAATAAGGTGACAAAACTAGTGAAACTCAAAATGACAACGAAATCAATATACTAAAAATAGAATTAAAATTAAAATTAAGAGCACCAAAGGCATTTCATAACTACTTTTTTTATTTTTACATTTAATCCCATGAAATTGCTTTATATTATTTTACTTTAATTCTAATAGAAATATTGTGTTATTTCCGTGGGGGCCTAATTTCCAGAAGTAAGAAGCATCTCAACATCATCATCAGTATCATCTTTAAATTGAGTTGACTCAATGTCTGGAAATGAGGTTCCGGTTAGGGGTTCAAATTAATAATTACCCAAGAATTTTACATTACTACGACTGTAAAAATTTAAGTGTAAATATAAAATATGTTCACTTTATACTGAATACTTTAATTTTTATAATCTTCCAGTTATTTTAAAATGTGGGATTTCGCTTTTAAAAAATTCTGTTTTATTACTGTAATTGAAAATTATACAAATTAATAAACAAGTACACGTTTATGTAGAATCTCAATTTTTTTTTTCCCGTTAAAGAGCAGACACTTATGATTTGTCTTAGAATTGGGAAGCCACATCTACAGTTTGTTGTGGAAGATAGGCCACATCTTCGTGCGTGTGATTTGTTTCTTCTTACTATATGGCATTTGATTTTTCTTCTTATCTGGACGTTTATATGTTGTCTTAGCTGATATTGCCAATGGGATAAGTTCTTATCTTAAAATTTAGGATTGCGTTTCTGGAGCTGGTACTGGTATTTCGTAAATAAGAATTGAAATGCATAAAATAGTATTTTCTATTGTTATGGAAAACGGTTATTCCATTTTACCGGATGACATTACAGATACATTTTATTTTATTTTTTTTTTCTTTTGTGATTCACAACATATTAAATGAGTTGCGGCTCAAATTTTAGGTTTCTACAGAGCGTACTTTTGTTCATTACAAGGCATTCCGATGAATTAAATGCGAATTATAAGTTGATAAATTGGTTAATTCTTGGAGTCACTTTTTTGAACTACAGTGTAAGTACGTGAATTCTGTACTTAAAAAATCTGGAGTAAAAATTTAAAAAAAAAGTCTTGAGTCTTTTTATATCGATCATACATCCAGCTTGTTGTTTGTTTTGGGCAAACAAAGCCAAAGAAATTTTAACACGACTCTGAGATGAATATTTTATCGACCCAAAAGATCTATAAAACAAAACACTAAAGATGTTGGGCACTACAAAAAATTCATTTGTACGGTAGCAAATATTTCAACTGAAAATTGAATTAAATTAGGAATTTTTGCCGTATTGGTCATCTGTATTTTTATTATTATTATTATTGAAGATACCCAATCTAGGAACGGTGAGGGCGTGTTGCATCCAGACAGCCTAGTATGGTCGATTATTTTTCTTTAGCTAAATATTTAGTACCTAACGATACGTTAATGTATAGGGGTTCACCTATAGTAGCGAGACTAAAGTAAAATTCATTTAATTACGTTCATGTTTGCGCATGCGCAAAAATTCAGCATGCTTCATAGTCAGCCGCAGATCACACATCGCGGTAACAGTGAGAAAATGTACTCGCAGGTAGCTGATTTCTGCTGTCTTAATAAATGACGGTACTAATAATAAGTGTAGTAACTTTTACATTTGTAGTAGAAACAATAGAAACGTGTGTTTATACGAGCTTGTCTCATTCTTTCTCGATTCAGGTAGAATAAAATAGCCATCGGCTGCAGTGTAATTGGAAATGGCGTCGCACCGACCGATGGGCTTCACGGCTGATCATTTTGACAAATCATACTGAAAGTAAGAACCGCTCAAAGTGGTATTTAACGGTGAGTATACTATTAACGGATTAACCAAAATTAAATCTGAATTTTTAACCTGACATCGTCGTAAAACTTTGCACAATCTAAAATTCAAAAACTAAACTATGTCAATAAATTATTGATATTTTTAACTAAAACAAATAGAGTAAATTTCAATTTTTTTCTACGGTTTATTTTTTAAATTTTATTTTGTCAGTAAAAATTTTTGAAACTAAATTTCTGCCATTTCTGCAATGACAGAGATAAAGTTTATTAACTGTAAGTGATTAGATATGTTAAAGTTGAGTGAATTTTGATGTGAAAGTTTGTGCATATGTACTTGGACGTGTGTGTTTGCAGCTTTAAAAATCAGTGCATATAAAACGAAAAGTGCACTGAAAGTGGAGTTCAACATGCACGGAGTAACTGGGTGACATCAAAATTTCATCAAATAAAAAGATATAATATTTGAGAATTCCAGTGACAACAGCTTGCTCTGTATTCATGGATAAAATTGTATATTAGCATTTTAAAAAAAGATCAAGTAACAGTAAACCCATTATTGCAATGCACGAAATCTCGGCTTTCGAATCGAATCGAATTGAAAAGTGTATATTTTCTCTCGATTTGTTAGTAAAGAATCTTTACAACCTTTCACGCCAAATATATCGTATTTAGATTAAATAAAGACTTTCACAAATCTTTACAGCTAAATATCTTGTTACACTTTGTTTTTACCCAAAAAATTCAAATTATCAGACCCACAATTTGAAACATCATTACACTTAAAGCGTAATGATGAGAGACGGTTTTGGTTGAAACAGTTTGTCTGCTTTTCATTTGATTTTGTCAGTGTTTGCATCGACAATGATCACAAATACTTAATAAATACAAAAAGACCCAAAGATCTCTCAATTACAATTTAATTTTTAAATCTGTTTCAGGTATTTGATCCAATTTCAAAAAAAAAAAAAAAAGAAATGAGCAGGGAACTAGATTCAGCAGGCATTTTACAAAACCGAGTTCTCAGATCCCCTAGTCATGAATCCGTAACAACCGACCTATCTTTACTGTCCTTATCGAGTTGCGGTTCGGATATGAGTCGTGTATCGACACTCCGCTGCTCCGTTTTGCGCGTTCGAGGACAAGATGAAGAAATCCGCGGAACAAGTCCCATACACGTCCTAAAGGGTAGTCGCAACAGTCTTTTGCAAGTGCCTGGTGCAGAATTGTTCAGTGGTCGACGAGCGATTTCCGAGGTGCTCTTTGAAGAAGAGAATGAAGTCATCCGCTCCTGTGGTGCCCTTAGCAATGCGCTGGGCCTACGAAAAAGCTTCAGTTCAAGTGATATCGTTCAGACGGGAACCGAAGTGGATCCTGATTCTCTCCGAACTGTAGCATCCGAATCGGAAATGTATTTGGGTACGAATAAAAGTAACGACATGTCTACATCGCGATTAGATTATGCTTCACGCTCTTGCTCCACATGGGTTGCAGTTGGAGATGTCTCTTCCACATCGCAACTTCCTTCTCCCCAAGGGCCGCCACCTGGTGGCGTAACTCCAAGTATCACTGCTGCTGATTTTGTTCGTTCTGTTAATAAGAAGGTTCGTCACTCTTATATCCAGCGTCGACTAATGGCTACTTACCGAGCTTTACAACGGTTAGCGCAAAGTGAATTGTCCATAGATAAAGTATCAGAATTGGGTAGTTTGGGTAAAGTGTCCAAGGCTCAAGTAAGCCGCGAGTTGTTGCGAATGTTGAGAAAAGATTGCGGAGATAGTTCTGTTCCAGTTAATAGTAATTTAACGTTAACAGTTAGAGATGTGGAACGAGAAAAGGGTAAACCGCTGACTAAGTACGAAAGAAATATGATGATTTTTAATTGGTTACATACTTTAGAGGATTCCAATTTTGATATGTTAGCGTAAATAGCCAAAACAAAATTTATTTTGTATGTGAATAACAAGTAATGCATTATGAATGATATTAATCAACGTCCGAAAAAGAGTTGGGTAATTTTTTTTTTTCATATTTCATCATATTTCATCATACTGAATTTATGTGTTAAACGTTTAACTGTATAATTAAATAATTAACTATTCATTTAATAAGAAAATTATTCATTACGTGTATTTTAAATTTTCTTTTGACAGTGTATTTTATGGGTTTCTTCTTTTTACCTTGTCTTTTTCCATAATGTGGCCTTTATAATCTGTGTTAGCATAATAGTCACACAACGGTTTCCATCTTAGAATAATAGCTACTGATTGGCATGTACATATCATGTCAGTTTTTTTTAAATTAACGGGAATGTATGTACTTTAAGTTCTAGTTTATCAGTGTTATTATAAAATATCATCTTATATATATAACGGTTGTGAGAACTGCAAATAGGAAACAATATTAGGCATATCAACTAAATTATGCAAATTGATGAAGTGGTGCTATAATTTGAAAATTTGCCAACCGCGAAATTGCAGACTCTTTTCGGATAAAACAAGTTAATTTTAATTTATACGTCAGTCTGCATGCAGACCCCAGATCACGTTTAGATAAAATTACTGTTAGACCTAGACCACAGTCTTATCGACGTCTGAATCATGTCCTCCTATACTTTTGGAATACTCCCAGACGTGTGGTATATATATCATGCCTTCTCATTGCCCTCTATGATCTAATTAACGTCTGTACGTATTGTTGTACATTCTACGGGTTTCCAAAACGTAGCCCTCTTCAGTTCATTAAATTTCGAAAATGCAATAGCAGCAATCTCATTTAGGTGAAGGTTTTTACACCGTTTACAATGCTTCAGTCATTTTTGAGGATATTTCCTCAGAACTGATTCACGCAATACAACAGAGTAATTGACTTTGATAGCAAATAACTCGAAACGAAATAGGCTGTTTATTTAAATTTACAGATATGCAGATTTAATGCAATTGAAGTATAGCTTATTCCTTATTACAATTTATCAGCTGTATTATCAAATAATGTAATGAAGTGTTTTACAATGTTTTTAAATTTAGAGGTTTACTTAGTGCAGTGGGGCGCATTCAAAAGTTAAATTAATAAATTTAATTTATATTAATGTACGGTAGTCCTTATTGTGCATCTTCTGTATTTTGCTTAAATTGTACTTATGATAGTAAAGAGTTAAAGTTTAAGCTTTTTAATATATGTAAGAAAGCTTGCTGTTTTGTATGGTGTAAAGATGAACTATCATTTGAATGAGCATAATCAGTGGGGAAAATGTGTAATATATTGCATATATTATGCATATTTATTTATTTATTGTTTAATAAAAAAGGATGAGAATGTTTTGACAAGGTGTAATTGATGTAATTATTTCTATTTTAATTTACTAATTAATTTAGTGAAAATAAAATATTAAACTGTAGCCCTTTGCAGAAAGTACCTCTGGTATGTGAAGAAAATCAACCTCTACTCTTAATATGATCTTTCTGGAATGATCCAGGATATACGGAGAGTAATTTTGTGTTTATTATTTTATTATTTAAATAGTTATTTAACTTCTAAGGGTTACGTTTACACAAACTGAACTTCATGTTACACCACTTAGGTTTATTATACCTTAAACTGGAATGAATAGGCCAAAATGCAAAATAGTATATAAAACTATCTGCGATTTATTCAGTGAAATGTCCATGTGATTTTTCTGCAAGATGTGTTTTTGACATGTTAAACTTTAATAAAAAGTATTTATTGCCAAAAGTTAAGTGTTTTTAGTTACACCCATTTGAACTTGAATTACGAGTATTCTACGTTGCAAAAAAACATACCTTTGCAAATTTACCTTGGAACAAAAAAATTTTGCTGTTTGTTGCTGTATGATGTTGTGTGTTTAGAAAAAATTGCACTTGGCCACATTACCCAGTATAAGAATTACTGTGAAAGCAGTGCTTTCCAATATGGGAACGCGGCTTAGAATTAACAACTTTAATTTTAAAAAAAACGGAATTTTAATAATATCTAGAGTGGTACGGAGCCTCCTCGTCCGTCTCAACTCACTTTTGAGCCTTCTCGTCCGTCGAATTTCATTTCAGAAAATATGAAAATGACTAGTGAGCCGCCTTGGTCACTATACACCAGTATTAAAATAACGTTTTGAATCCTAAGTCGCGCCTTTCATGGCTATAAGATCGAAAATCCGGAGTTAAATTAGTCAAAAAATTGTATTTTATAATTATTCACCAAATAAACACTAAAGATCAACATGTGAAAGGTAATTTTTTATTTTTAATAAATGTAGTATCAGATTCACAGTTTTGTATTTTCTTCTATCCAGTCAAGGAAAGACGTTACTCTCGTATAAATCCCAGGATATCCAACTTCTGCGCATTTAAATCCATAAGACACAATACCAACTAATGTCCATGGATTGCCAGTAATATATGGATCCATGATTACAAGAGGACCACCCGAATCACCCTGTAAAAAAAAAAAATTTCTTTACAAATGTTTTGGATTTTTAGTATGTAATATTAACCTGGCAGGCATCTTTTCGTCCAGTGAGAAGGCCAGCACAAAGTTGGGTTTCGATAATCGGATGAGTTGCTCGAAATGCCTCATAGGCTTTCACGCATTTATTCCATGGTTGTATGGGAAAGATCACGTATTGTAAGTGGCTTGCAGCTGCTTTTTCTGAAAAGATTTTGTAGAATTATTCCACGATAGCTGTGAATTTAAATTTGTTATAACTTTTGCATTGAGTTGGGTTGAATCGTTTGATTACATATGCAATACTTTAATTTGTTTAAAAGGAAATCGTTTTATCACATGATCTACACCAATAATTTTTGTGGACTGGTTGAGGCCGAAAAATCGGGGAGCAACAATTTGATAGTTTGGCAAGTTTTAAATTTGAAGTGCACCTAACACCGAGTTACACTCTTTAAAACGGGAGTAAATTGGCATTTTTATGTGTGTAGTTTACTAACCAAAGCCAGTTGTTCCCCACCCAACAAGAACAGCACCGGTGTTCTGAAACGTTACGTTAACCTCTGCTCTATTTGGAAGACAAGCTGGCTTAATGAACTCATTGAATTGCACGGGTCTCTCCAGTTGCATTACAGCAACATCGTTGTGGAAGTTACTCAGCCTAAAATTAGGATGTGCCACTGCCTTTATAAGTTTTAACACAACAGGACTTGCACGATCGTCCTCACTGTACAGATCTAAGTCACCCAAATGAATCGTATACGATGACGTTGGAATTCTGTTAAAACATAAAATTAAAAATATTAAAAATCAAATTATTTCGTTGTACTCAACTGTTTTCCTCCATGTGATGCGCTGATGACGCAATGAGCTGCAGTTAATATGAAGTTGTGGTTGATTAGAGTGCCACCACAACTAAAATGGTTGTCTACAAATATAGCTACCTGCAACAATTTTTAAAACTTAATTATTATTGTTATCTCTCCTGAAAAATCCTATGAGATCCCATTGAAAATTTTTCTAAGAAATAAACCATTGATTCCAATTGGGAAATTGGCTAATGTTCCAAAGACCAATAGGTTTTAATGGGATCTTGCAGGATTTTCAGCAATGCTGTGATCATTGCAACATATATTGATTAAAGAAGATGAAAAACTTACAGCCCAAGGCCAGTCACCCGATCCAGCAGGAGACCCACCAACCACTCGAGTAGCTTGAAAATTGCTAATACCGCACCCTTCTGCAAATGAACAAATTTTATGAATGTTTGTATCGAAAGAAATTAGATAGCAGCCAGCATAACATTATCTCTACACTTACTCTCAGAAATGAAAGGTATGAAATAGTTTATAAAGGCAAACTACTCATCGCTTTTATACCATAATTATATACAATGCTACTTTAAGCAAATTTCCGGAACACCAACATTATAATTATTTTCACCTCCGTGAATTAAGGGATCAAATATGCTGTTCACATTTATAATAAATATTTTATATGTGCTAATGACTATTTTTCTCTAACTATTTTTAAATTTCTTTCTGACTTTAATAATGCGTTAATATTGTACACTCTAATAAAACGTGTAAAATAAGGTATAAATTTAGTTTTACACCCATAGGGTGCATGTTTGCCAGCATACACCTTTGTAACACTAACAAACGCAGTGTAAAACTGTAATTACACTCTTATTGTGGTCATTTGGTGGTGTGAAGTGAGGTGTAACTTCCAATTTATACCTACAGGATGTAATAACAAAACGTTTTAACAGGCATGGTGTAAAACTAAAATTACACCTCACAAGTGTTTACTTGATGGTGTATTAAACGTTGGTGTAAATGTAGGTTTAACACCTTTAATATCCTTTTCACAGTGCTGTAACACCTCTATTTAATTCAGCTTTTCTGTTCCATCAGTTTTGATTATTTTCTTTGTTTCTCTGTTTGGCTAATCACACTCTAAAAACCGATGTGTTATACCAACAAAATTTACATTTAACTCAACCAAATTTTGGTAACAACAACATAATTTTAAGTTATGTCAACCAAACTTTGGTTGTTTTAAATGTAAATTTTGTTGGTATAACACATCGGTTGTTTATGCGATAACTAATTTCAATTTGAGAGCTAAACAATCCCTGATTAAACTTCTCATACGTTATGTATGTCACTTTTTAAGTATCCCTATTTGTGATTGCACACGTCCTTGTGTGCAGCTATTTCATGTCAAGTCGTGTTGGCTTACTTGTAAGTTAATTATTTATTTGCACTGTTACGTGCGGGCGTCGAAGACGTAGATGTGACTATCAATAATGGCGTCAGAGAATCCTGGGATAATATCTGACGCTAAATGGCTGCATCGCCATGATAATGTCTATGGCATCATAAACGATAGACCCAAAAATTGTAAAGATAAAAGTTTTTTTCTTACAGTGTAACATCATTGATGATGTCGCTTTTGTCCAAAATGTTCATGCAGTTTTGTCATTACAACAACGACATTTTATAAGATATAATTGAATTTTAAACTGACTATAAACCCCTAAAAAGAACGTGAGGTCAGATAGCTACAACCAACCTTCCTGAGCCTTTTGCACAGATGGTGGCACAAATGTGTCTGTTGAAACTCCGGTTAATGGTGGGCAACAATATAATGTAGTACTTCCCCTAACATTGCATATTATTTTCTTTAAAAACTGTTGATTTTCTGGTGAAAGGTCATTAACACGAGCTTCATGAGCTTCGCAATTTGTTATTACTGTGCAAGAGCCAGCGCAAGGAGCGTACGATCCACGGTCTGCAAAAATTTAAAGTCTGATTAAAGTGCATTAACTTTTAAATCACAATGTAGAAATTTTATTAGCTACCGCCAGAGGGACGATTTGCTCCACGAGAAATAGGAGCCGGACGAGGTAACGACACAGGTGATAACTTTTTTGATGGAGGTCCAATGTTATCTGCTTGCCGGCGTACACGACTGCCCAAATAATGATTCGATGACTGAACTGCATAATCAGTCAAAGCAAATCCCAGAAGAAGATGGAGCCAAATCATCTTTGGAAGACCTACTTTTTGAATGATGCCTAATGCTACAAAGGTAAAATAATCAGTGATTAGTAAAAATGAAAGTTGTTTTAATAATTTATAAGGTATTGAAAGGTATACTTTGTTAACAAAATTTACTCTTACGTCATCATTTTTTCATCATTTTGTAGTCATTGGTAATCAGTGGACGGATCAACTAGATTTGATCACTATTTTAAAAATTATCAAAAATTGATCATATTTTAGTCATTTGATCAGGAGATAATCAGAAAATGGACTTTTGTGATCAAAAAATGACCAAAAAATGACCAAAAAATGAGCCAAACTTTTTTCTAGGGTAACTCTAAAAAAATGGTGTAAATCAAGTGCATATTTAACTTACGAAAGTTAAATAGTCACTTTAATTCTAAGTCAAATCTTACATTAAAAATTTGGATTCATAAAAATGTCCTAAAAGCGATTTTCTGTAAATTTCCATCGAATTATTTCTTAAAATATGACTTATTAAGATTTTGTTTAAGTAAACGTATTTAAGTCAAGCTTTAAGCATGCCACACCACTGCTCCTTAAAGTTCATTGAATTCTGCACGTGTGTCTTATAAGTAATAAATTCTAAAATTCCACATCAAAAAGTAATTATACATTGAAATAAAATAAATTTTCTCAAAACTAAAAGTTTTGAAAATTCCTATAAGATCTCATTTAAACTTTTCCCATATCAAAATGAGACCCATTGGTCTTATTGGATCCAATAAGAAATTAACCAATTTCCCATGCTTTCCACTTATTCCAATAAGAAATTGGCCAATAATACCAGTAAGATTAATGAGTCTCAAATTCTTATAACACAATTTCCAATGGGAATTTTCAGCAGGGTGCAGAAATGGGATTACATACAGTAAAATGCGTTTTAAACTATTGATCTTACCTGTTGCAAACAAGCCTGTAAATGGGATTTGAAAAGTAAAAGTAATATTATATAAATTCATAAAACAATTGATAGTTAATTTTAAGATACATCCGTTTCATTATATTTGTTTTTAAGTATGTAAATTATCATCGTCAGAGTGTTAACTATAGCTATTTAAGAAAACTCGCGCATTAAAACCAAGCTGTTAAATATTATTATTGGATTGTACATAAAATTTTATATACTGCATTACGGTACCACAGTAATAAAGTACACATTTGGTAAATTATGCCCACTGCAAAATTTAATTCAGTATAGGATAAATAAAAAACTTAGCAGTAATTAAAAGGCAATTCACAAGTGTTGTTTTAAGAATAGAAAAGGGCAAAGTAGTAGAATAGGCAAAATAGAAGCCGACCGAATTAAGCCTAACAGGACTTTCATTCGAAAACTGAACTTCACTAATTAATTTTTATACAAAAAAAAAGTCGCCATTTCACTCCATTTGAGGCGTTTTGCTTGTGCTACGGTGGACTCTGCGCTTGGACTACTTCAACTTTAATTTTGGAGTACAAATACTCCAATTTTGTAGCAACTTATTCCATATTGCAGTTAAACATACTCGTTAATGAGGTAAATCTTTAGAGTACTGCTTAAGGGAGTAATTACACACCAACTTGGAATGTATTTCTACTGCATTTGGGAATTGGAGTTGAAGGACACTAATGGCGGCGGCGTCCACCATCGGACAAGCAAAACGCCTCAAATGGAGTGAAATGGCGACTTTTTTTCTATGTGTGTAGCAACATCGCCCCAAGACTTGGTTGCAAGCAAAAGAATTGAATGTTATAAAAGAAGATATTCCAATTAAAGCTGGTGAAGCCTTTTTAATAAGAATGAAGATGGAGATGTGGAATACAATAATTATAAGGCCTCGCAATCAATATGACCATCAATTCTACTCAATTGCAGAGATCGCTTTAATGGCAGACATGGCCAAGAAATCTTGAAATAATCTAAAATTAGAGCATCAAGGCACAGTACAAGAAATAAAATAAAATTTGAAAATGCTAATAACATCAGCTAAAATGGCAATAAAAAGAAGAATGGACTCAATTGAAGATTATGTTCGTCACATTCAATCAACAGTGGCGCAGTTGGAAGGAAATAAAAAAAAAGAAGACAAAATATGTGCTTACGTAGTAAGAGATTTGCCTGCAAAATACCATGATGTAGTTTGGAGTTGTCTATACCATTAAACGAAGACCCAGTTGGTTTTCCATGAGTTTTTCACGCTCCAGTATTCTATCCTTGTTCCCCGCTCTATCCTAATAGAATTGCATGATTGTCAACTAAATAAAAAAAAACTCATCTCGATGCAAATTGTTTAGTACTCAGTTTACTTATATCACTTCTTTCATCTCTCCGCCAAAAATTTCGACCTCTATTAAAAATTGCCTTCGACGTTTGGTGGAATAGTCATCTGAAGTTATCGCCTCAATCTGATTTTGAAGTGAGTACAAGGCTACGCAAACTCAATAACAGCATATAATTTTGGTACCCATTTCTGAAAACAATTAAATTGAAATGGCACTTCGTTTTATGTACACTTTCTTAATCCATTTGGATTTGTTGGCTTAAAAAGCAGAAGAAACATCATCTTAAACTTTTATGTATTTTATTAAATTATAATAAACTTGATTAACACAAAACTGCTATTGAAGTTTCAAATATTAACATAACTATGACAAAACACTGCACTACACTAACACTACAGTTAAGTAAAAAAAAAAAATCAACAAAAAAAATCGTACAAATAATATGTAATCAATAAACTCTGAAATCACTTAAAAGAAAAAGACCTCTTGGAAGATGCAGTCTTCAAACGCCTCTGGTCTTCGTCAAACGTAGATGTTGCTCTATTCACCATATGATCACGTCTAACGCTTGTATTACTTGCTCCCAACTGGCTGGACATACGAGATGAGTGCTTCGACGACAACTCCAACTTTTCCGAGCTCTTATTTCTTGACAACAAACTGTTAGTACCGATACCAAAAGAATCCCGATTCTTTTTATCTAAATCTTGAAATTTAAGTAAATAACTTTTTCGCTTTATTCTTTCACTAACCGACTCATCTAAATCATCGTCATCATCAAATTTATATTCATCTTTAGAAAAACTTTTCTCATTTCGTTTAGTAAAATCTTCATCCTTCTTGAAAAAATCATCTTGAATTTTTTGCATCGCCTTCATCATACTGCCAACTTCACGTCTTTCAGTTACTTCATCTTTCTTTAATCGAAACCGACTAGCGAAATTTGTCTCTAAATCATCCAAGTTCTTTTCTTTTGAACGGGCAAATTCAAATCCTGCACCATCAGAATCGAATTCATGTTTACTTGACTTAAATTCAGGAGATCTTTTCCTTGTACTCATCTCTTCCTTCTCTTTCTCCGTAGTTTTGCTCTGCTGCCCTGAAGAAGAACGAACTCTTGAACTTGTTCCATAACGTTTGGCCCAATAAGATGCGGCGCTACCTGTTTCCCGTTCCTTTTCTTCAAAGAATTTATTCGCCAATACATTACTAGCATTGTCATCATCATTTAACAAGGATAAACTTCTTGGACGTCTTGCAGTGAAGCCCTCCATAATGCTATCATAATCAACTTTGGTGTTTCTATCAAGTGGCAGTTCATCAGTTCGTGATTTATTGTAGGTAAATAATCCCTTTGGCTTCTTTACATCAGTAAAAGAAAATGACTCATCTGCATCTTTATAGGATTCTTTAGAGGACGAATAACGAAAATCACTTGGGGCCGATGTATGGTTTTCTCTATTATCGCGATCAAAAGACCAAGACTTTTGACTCAATTTTGGAGAGTAGGTCTCGTCTTTCGCATTTACATCCTCTCGTCTGTATTTACTACTTATTGAAGACTGAGAAGTTGAAGTGCTTTGTTTCTTTAAGGAAAACTCAGATTTATCTTCGGTGATACTGCTTGCTCTATAAGAACTTGTTTCTTCAGAGACAGATGAAGATCTATCTATGGAAGTCATTTTTTTTGAATAGTAAGAACTTTTAGGAGAATAATCGCTAAAGTAGTAATTCTTGTCAGAGGATTTAGCTCTTGCAGAATGTCGGGATGTACGGGAGTCTGCATCTGGCAAGTCAGCATCTCTGCCATCTTCTTCAGACCAAGATGAACCAATACCAGAAGACGGACTTGCAGACGAATTGATGGTTTTTATAGCAGCGTCGATCTTTGAAAATATATCCTGCGAGCGTAGTTTACCAATTCTTGTTGACGGTTTAAAGAAATCACTACGTTTATGAGTATGTGAGAACTCTTCTATAATAGCTTTAGTGCGAGCCATCATTCCTGAGAGCCATGAATTTTCTGCGGTAAGTGTGTCGAAAATTTCTTCCAGGTCCTCGTTTGAACCAGTTGATCCTAAACTGTCGCTTCTTCTGAGTGGAATATCTCTGAGATGTTCTCCCCTTTCTACTATAACTGACTTTTCGAATTTGCAATACCGCGAGCGGTGCATTCTATACCCTTGATGACTTACTTCTTTTGTATCTTTTTTCACTTCACGCAGGTATTGATTACCGTCAGTACTGCTGGAAAATTCTCTTTCGTACGAACGAAAAGTCTTGCAGCCTTTTTCTGACACGGACTCGGATTTTATTTCCTTTTCTTTTTCGGTGGTTGGATTTTGTTTACTTACTGCACATTCTTCATCTGGTTTTTTACTAACGGAAAATTCAGCATTATTGATTTTCTCTGGATCTGTAGTTACTTGATCGGGTTTTGTGGAGGTCGGATTCTCTGGTACTGGATCGGGTTTTGGGGAGGTCGGATTCTCTGGTACTTGATCGGGTTTTGGGGAGGTCGGATTCTCTGGTACTTGATCGGGTTTTGGGGTGGTCGGGTTCTCTGCTACTTGATTAGGTTTTGATGAGGTCGAGTTCTCCGGTTCTTTATCTTCTTTAGCAGTATCATCATTAAATGTATCAGTGCTTGACATTTTTTCAACTCCTACAGATGCCACGGATCCCCATGTCATGTCACCACTTTCAGCACCAGTGAGTGCTGATTCCAAACTCTTTATACTTTGTTCACTAGAAGTTGTCATTACATTCAAAGATAGGGAGTCTTCACTGTCAGGATTTTGACTATTACTCTTGAGTACCGATGCAGGGGTTTTATACCTAAACGAAATTTTATTTTTGTTTGGTATTTCTGGTGTGTTTTCGCCGCTAGAAGTTTCAGTTTGCGATGAATCCTTACGTGCAACTGGTGGTGAGTGGGTATTGTCTTCAGGTTTGCCGTCATTCATAAAAGAAGGGGCTGTCGTACTTTTCATTTGAATATTTTCAAGTGAGCTATTGCTTTCATTAGCAAGGTCTGTATCTTCTATTAGAGTATTAGATAGTTCACTTATTTCAACATCATTTTTATGTCTCTTTTTTACGCCGATTGAAAGAGAGCCTTCAGAAGCTGAGAGTTGGTGTTTTCCACTTCCTTCATCTTCTATGATACCCGCAGTATTATTTTCGAGATATTTATTTAGGGCTTCTGTTTCATCTGTTTCTGTAACTAATTTTGCTTCACAGCCGTTTGCGGGTTTTGGTAATCCAGGTGGAACAAGTTGAAGTAAATAATCCAGTCTGACTGGTGTTTCGTTTCCAAGATCTTCAGCGATTGTGTGAAGACTGTCCCCGCAGTCTTTGTTTACCCACCAGTCATCGCAAATGTCGTCTACTGTAGCTCTTTCCGAAGAGGAGACAGATAAAAGACGTCGAATCAGTCCTGAGGCTTCTGCAACGAGTAATAATAAAGTATAGAATGCCAATTAAGTAAATATCTTTGAAAAAAATCTTTGAGCGGACGGGTTGTACAGAAAGTGTAGAATATCTGCAGTAACTGCAAAGTAGTTTAGCTGAGAATTAGATAAACCATAACTAGTTTTTCAATAGATTTCGGCCTAGTTTTGTGAAAATGTCGCAGCTCAACTAGTTAAATTTACAGATAATCTGTAAAACTTCGATAAAATTTTTAAAACTTTTTGCTTGAATTTTTCCAATTTTTTTTGTAATAAAATATAAAAAAAAATTCTGTACGTGTAGTTTTGTGAAGTTACAGCAAGTTCTGAAATATTTCGTAAATAGTCTTCGGAAATTTAAAATTTCTTGAAGACCAACTGTAGTATTACTGAAATGCTACTGCAGTAAATCAGCAATTATTTTAATTTAAGAAATTATTGCAATTTTTAAATTGAACCGACTGGCGGTAAAACTTAAAATATTTTTTACTACATCCACCGGAAGAAAATTGCGTCAAAAAATTACAGTTTTATCGAACTGGGGACTCAATAATAAATGCAGAAACTTTTTCATTAGAAAAATTTATATTTACAACACTAATTTACCTGAGGGAATTTTAGGTTCGAAATAATCGCCTTCTGAAATTTGTTTAACTAATCTTTGGAAGTTGCTGCCATCAAACGGCATAGCTCCGTACACTAATGTGTATAGCAGGACTCCCAAACTCCAACAGTCGACCTAAATAACGAGAGAATAACCAAATTTAATTACAACAGTCACACAAAATGGAATAACGTCAATTAAAACTCCAATTTCTGCTCGTCATTTTAAATCATGCATTTTTTAAAATTAAAAAATTTATTTCAGATTTATTTTTATTTACCTCTGGGCCATTATAGGGTGTGCCTTTAACTATTTCTGGAGAAGCGTATAATGGACTTCCACAAAATGTTTCAAGAAATCGATTTTCCTCAAACACGTTCGATAATCCAAAATCGGCAATCTGAAAAAAAATGTCAATATAGTAAACATTGTGAATGGAAATATAATTCATGAAAATAAAAGCAGAAATGTTCTGATATTTCTATTCTGCACTTCAATTATATTAATATTAAATTTGTTTCTCTTCTCTACATATGGGCAGTAATTACACCAGATTTCGGCAAGCATTTAAATCTTCAGACAATAAACATTTTTTTTCGTAACTATTAATTGTAGAAATAAAAGTAATATCATGGAATTGTTAACCTTTGCATTGCCGTTTTCATCCAAAAGAATATTTTCTAACTTCAAATCTCGATGGCATATATTATTCTGAAAATAAAAATCTGTTTTAAAAAAAAAAATTAAGAATCAAAATATTATTTTTACTTTATGACAGTAATAAATGGCTGAGACAACTTGTCGAAATATTCGTCGTGCTTCTGATTCAGCGAGTGACTTTTGTGTGCTCACATATTCGTATAATTCACCTCCGGCAGCATATTCCATAACTAGGACAATCTTTTCTTTGTTTTCAAATACTATTAAAAATTTGAAATTAATTTTAAAATTTATCGTGTCTTCTTCAATAATTATATTAAATACCTTCATAAATGTGAATGATGTGAGGATGTTTAACTGAGGACATGATTTGAATTTCTCGCTGAATTCGAATTAGATCTTGTTCTGTTTCGATTTTGGCTTTTTTAATCGTTTTTATAGCCACCTGAAAAAGTAAATAAAATAATATTAGTTATTGTAAATAAATCACTAAAGAATTTCGTTACTGTGCACGATTACGACAAAATTATCACTCTGAAATTGAAGGGTTCTCAATAGTTATGTGCACCAACTATAATAACCCTTACCTCACCAGTTTGGGTCACATTTTATTTATTATTATTATTATTATTATTTTGAGAACATAACAAATTTCTAACGAGAATAATGCAATTTCAATTAATTTATTACAAACTAAAATAAACTAATTATTGAAATATAGCCTATGATAAACGTTAATAAATACGAAATTTTGTAAAATAGTTAAAAAAGTGGCAAATTACCAAAAACCAAACAAAATGTTTTACAAAATTTTTCTGTTTTATGGGATGGAATTGGGCAGTTGGTGAAGGTCCCACAGAAGGGAGAAAAGGAAAAAGTAGTGGAACCAATTTTTTAAAGGCTTTATCTTCTCTGATCGAATGCACTGATCAAACGTAAGTGTCTCCGTTTCCCCTTATCACGTAGTAACATAACGTAACGTACACCATGTGGAGGGTGTCATAAATGACGTCATGTTATAACTGAACTTTAGGCTGAACGTAGTTACAACTTACAAAAGCAGACCAAACTTTAACCTACAATTATTCTCTGTTAAATCTAAATCTGAATAATTTTTACCCTTGGCAAAATGTGTTTAGCACTGCGACGTTTTGCGAGTTTAACCTTTATAGTAATAATAAAGGTTAAATTTGTTACATCATATTACTAGTCCGGGATATTGTACGCTTTGCAATGCCTAATGGCCAAATACGAAAGACACTGAAAAGAAAACGATTTACACTGCATCGTGATTGTCCCTTTCCCATCTGTGATGGCACCTGCCCTTACCTACAGTTGTAGGCGCGAAAACATGCAGTTATAAGTTCGTAGTAAAAGCTGGCCATCGTCAAAAATAGCACATCAGTAACTGCATTCAAATATTAAACTAAACTGTAGCTTAGGTGAGTTTTAAAACTAGTAACGTCATATTTGGTAACTGATTTTTGCAGAAGATCACGACTAATGATGTCTTGTTAGACTCCTCTAAGTCACAGTTAGGTGTAATATCTGAATGCAGCTACTATGATAACATAGGCAAAGGCAAGCAAAGCAGCCACCTAGCGCGCAGGAACTGCATGGACGAAAATAAGGGTTTGTTTTTTTATATGGACTTCATGAAAAACATAATTTGTGGATGACAGAGGATGATAGGTGTTGTGTTATGATCTAAGTCAGGTAAGAGTTACACAAACAAATTTTTTTATGAGTACGTTTGTTTTCATTACTAGGGCTGACTTTTTGGGAGGGGGGACTTTTCTTAACAGAAGTAACCTTCTCATATCTTTTAGTCACAATGAATGAGTATAATTTTAACTACTCAATTTAACTATTCATTCAATTTTCCTATAAAACCAATAAGATTAATGGGTCTAAAATTCTTGTAAGACAATTTCCAATGGGATTTCAGCAGGAATGGTAAATTTGACCTCAGCACCAATCGTAATGCAGTACGGTCGACGAACGTAATGTAAATGCCAGTGAAGGATGTGGAGAGGTACGACACACTACATGATCGCAACTCCATTTTTACTAAAGTACAATTTATATTAATTATAGTACTACATTACCATTATTTAAATTTCACATCCTTGTTAAACTATAACAATTTCCGTAAATCACCACTTAAAAGACAGTTACTAAAGAAATGTTTAGGTTTACAAGTTCAGCATAAAATGTTTTAATTTTAGGATAGGAAAATTTCCAATAGGATCTTATAGTGTTTTTCAGCAAGGATATAAATGTCTTTGTGGGAGGATACAAGTTTAAAGTTATTCATTATCAATTAATGCTCAAATATGTGTCACAACAGGACCTAAAATTTTGCAAAATAAATTTTTACATAGTACATAATTAGTCACTTTTTCTTCAAAAAACGTTTGCAAAAGATTATAAATTAAAAAAAGTTTTAAAGTTCTATAAAGTTGCCAATTTTTTACAAAAACTTTATCTTGATAATTCTAAATTTCTAATGACACCGTTAACGTAGGTAAAACGGCTTATCTCGTCTTTTTCTCTGTACAAATCAGTCACCCTTAAAATGATTTATCAAACAACAAATGGGACTGAGCAAAGCACAAATAAGTAAAGACATTTTGGAACAGCAAAAACAAAGATTTAAAAAAGTTAAACACCTAAATTGAGACGGTTAAACTTAGCACTAACAAAAATAGACAAAAGCTGTTTCGCGGTACAAGCTTTCTATTATCATTTCCAGTTTTAATTTTTTTTTCTAACAAAATATCAAGAAGTCAAATACATCTTTAAACTTCACTACGTTTTTACTAGACAATACTCAACTTGGCAAGAAGCCAGTAAAAACTCATTTTTACGTCGCGCTATTACTAACAAATTTAAGAAAAATTAATTAATCTCAAAATAATACATTTTATATCAGGAAATTATAAAATAAATTTCCGATCAATTACTAGGAAACATTAAACCTATAAAGTTTTGGGTATGCTCCATTAAAGGAACGATAGGTATATTTCACACTTATAAACAAATGACTAATGTGTCTGCCACATCCCTACAGTTAAAAATCCGAATAAAATTTCAATTAAATTAATTCCAACGAATGTAGAAAAAATTATTCCACTTTCATTTTCGTAACTGGATTACCAAGGACATACAAGAAAACTTTCCTCCCAACCTTTTATGGCTGGGCATTGGGTGTTATTTAAAAAAAAAAAAAAAAATTAAACAGATGACAAACTTTTTAACATATTAAAGCCGTTACGTGAAATGAAAATTGAATTTGAAGCTTTCTGTAAACACTTTAATAAAAAAAAAAAAATAAGAAAAAAAAAAAGACGCGTTTTTTTGCCATTTGATGTTAGGTTATATTTAGAAGACTTGATAAGTCATGGCAAGTGAATGCTCACAGTGAGTTAATTCAGTTTGTTACAAGATACTTTTCTTTAAAATAAATTAATGTGGCAAGTTTTGATTTTTTTTTCTTTCTTACCTCTTGGCCGGAATCCTTATTTAATGCTAATTGAACTTTTCCATACGTTCCCTGACCTAATTTTCGGATGACATCAAATCTTTGTCTTAATTTTTGTCTTTGGTTATTAAGGCGGATTCCTGAACATTCTAAATCGCGAGTTACGTTCGATTCTGACGGACTACTCAAAACAACCATTTTAACTAGTTAAATGAAAATCTGAAATAAGTAATAAATATTAGTTTCGTTATATCAGTTCATGTCTACAATTATGGGAAATGTTTACGTAATTGAAAACTTACTTTTCGAAGAAGGTAAATCACTGATTAATATTTGATAACTGGTTTGCAGAAGGCGATAAAATTCCAGGCTATTTACTTGACCTGAGACTCAAATATTTCGACACTTAAATGCACATGGCAAACGTTTCGTCATGACTCACTTTCCTCATTTAAGTGATGACTGTTTAGGGAGTGGTGCATCTGGATTTATTCTAGAACCAATGGAAAGTTCCTTCTACTTCACCAGTTTCTCAATAGGTAGAGTTGCTCTGTGCTGGCTTTTGGGTAAATCATGAAGGTCAGTTTGACTATGCGAGATTTGATATTCAAGTTGTTGAATTTCAAGATTCCACATTGCTTGGATTTTTACACTTTCACAGAATATTACATGCTTCTTTTGGTATTTCTACTTCCATTGTTGAAATCTACTTGATTTTCTTAATATTTTGAAATGTTAGTCTTAAACTAGATTTCATGTACATTATGAAAAGTGATAACACCCAGTATTATTTCTCAAGCAGAAAAAACACCTGTAAACACAAAAGCGAGAGTCCTAAGACGTCCAAAACTGATTGCCATGCACGTCCATACCATCCAGGGTTTATTAAAAATGAATTGAATTATCCATTGGACATATGCACAACCTGCACAACATCCTAGATTTTGAGAACATCTTTCCCCAGTAATTTGGTGATCTTAATGATCTCATTTTTGGGTGTTTTTATAACGGTTCCATACAGTTTTTTGCTAAGAATGAGCTCATTTAATTATAAACGTCATGAATGTGAATTCCGTACGCTTTACTGATTGGCTTACGTATTAACAAAATTTTGTTTGCAATAGCAGCGATTTTTTTATTACAATGATTCTGAGGGAAGAAGAAGAAGAATAAGGCTGAGGGGCCACAAAATTTGTTATCACTAATATCTTGTAATCGAACCAAACCAAAAATTCATTGTAGTAAGAAATTCACTATAATGACGTTCGTTGCAATGAGCTTACAGCCATTTCAGTTTAAAAAAACACCAAATTAAGAACTCTGTCATGGAAATTATTAACATGAAAATTTGAGGTATCTAAGGCCCCAACTAAGTTTTCATGCACCATTAATATGAGCACTACGAGGATTAATAAACAAGATACAGATGGATGAAAATAATAATAAAAAAATGTTTTCTGAATAAAGCTTATTTTTCCAATGCATGAAAAGGTGGTTTGAAAAAAATTGTAAATAATTTAAGTTCTAATTTAATGTTAATTTCCAGTATTTGAAAAATTGGTGAAAAAAATTGATTGAAAAGATGATTCACCAGCACTGGGCGAAATTGCAACCTTTCAAACGGCAAAATCACTTAAAAGTAATAAGACGAAATTAAAGGTCAACTTTTAATCGTCTGATAAAAGGCATCCTTTTCAATCGGTCTTTTCAATACTTAAACTTTACACATTTGAAAAGTTTATTGCTTCAGTTGTCAAATTTTTGAAATTGTAATTTTGGCAATTCAATTTCAAAGGTAACATTAAATTCGTATAAAGTTCATCTTAAACTGTCTTTTGTCAATGAATTCACTTATACTTTTCAATTATTTTAAAATATGGATTTTAATATTTCATTTGTCAATTTGCAATGGTTTGTAAAGTTGTCATTTCACCTAGTATTTGGCCAGCACACACATGTATCTCACCAAAAAATTGTACGGCATAGTTTTGCACACTTCCATTATGAAGAATTTAGGATCTCCAAAAGTATGAAAACATTACAATATTTTTTTTTATAAAAACCTCCATTACCCACAACGGATTTTCAAGAATCCCACTGTATTATTTTCTAGGACAAGATTCCCCATCTTTGCATTTTTTCCGTTAACTCAAGATATTACATCCCACTTTGCTTGGTATGTAAATATTTGTATTTTTTAAATTTGACAAACGTTTTAAGTTTTTCTTAATGTAGATACTGAAGAAAAAAACCTGGGTTTAGTGAGCATGTATACCAACATACAACCATTTAACTCGTAAAAATTGTTTCAAACCAAAAGTTTATTCATTTTAGTCACATGACTGAAATATTTAACCGTGATTTAAATTGTGAACCACCCTGTAATTTAAAGAGAGTTAACGTGAAGACTGTGCTTACGTTTAACCAGTTTGTGGCAATGTGTTTTTTTTCTTTTCCTTATTTTGACCGATCAATCGCTTCATACTTAAGCCGTTTTAAATAACCTTTAACTTGAAATGGCCAAAATTTGCCTGTTAAGTACAGCCAAAGCTTCGTGATAAACTCCAAGGCTGCTCACTCTCTAGTGGAATTTGTGTGTTCTGCAAACAAGATTTCCTAAAACTAAAACTAAAAAAAAGGTGAAGTAATATTTTTACTGCTAACTGATTTTCGAGTTTTGGCTAATAGCACAAAATTACTACTCAATACTATAAATCCAATAAAAATAACCTCTTTATTCTATTAATATTTCTTTTCATAATAGTTTTATATGAAAGTAATGATATAATGGCAGTTTTATCCTTTACAAACACATTCAAGCCACAATTCCACTGTATTATCTAATAGTAAGTATCAATTAATAGTCATTCATCTTTGCATTGAATTATCTGGACAATTTCATTCTAAAATTTCCGTATCAAATTCAGTTTTTTTTCTCCATGCAGTCACATTTTAATATAAAATTAAATTTTTAAAGCCTGTACCTTATAAAATTTTTTTAATTAATTCAAATTGGCTTGTTTCCTGAGGATCGAATTCCAACTTTTTCAGCAAATTGATCTATAAAACTTGTAACACGGCTGGCATCCCCTTTAATGATCTTGTAATACTGAGGAATAAATGTATTTCTAATTGCTGTCAACCGTTCTTTTCTTGACTCAGATGTCACAGTTGCAGTACTTGACTCCAAACTTGCTTCTGACTCATTGATATCACATCTAGAGAAAACTTTAAATATAAATTTCGAACTAGGATTTTACAATTTATATTCAAATCCTACAAACTAGTCTGACTTAATCTTGAATGAGAAGACGCATCTGAACTAGATGTATGCCACGTTCCAGATCCTCTTACACTTCCAGATGCAGTAATGATTTGCCAACTATATAAAATGAATAACAGGAGGTTGTAGAAGTATAATATAAATATTTAGTTCCACAATTTTAGTTTTCCCTTGTCTAATTGGCCTGAGTATATTAATTTCTTTTGGTCTTCACAAATTCTTTTTATGTCTTAATTTATTTTAGAACGTTTTCACGAGTGACCAAAGTTGTCATTATTTATTAAATTTTGCAAAACAGTTAAAAATTAATTTTTACTAAATTCAATACAATTTTCATTTGAAATATTCTGATTTTCTCCATAGTTTTCTGCGTAATTTCTTATTCCCCTGACTTGCTTCCAACTGTAAAATTACACGGCCAACAAGCAAAGAAATCAATATCAACAAATTAAAATGACTAAAACGCACAGAGGCGTTATCGTGGGAAGTGATGGGACAATGTCGTAACATTTCTCAAATCTATTTACACAAGTAACGTTTCAAGATCTAAATTAAACTATACCCATTTTGAAAAAATTTTATAAACATTTTCTCGTAATTACTGGTATTCCTTGTATTAAAATTAATATCACGCATGATATTAATATTTTTATAATTAAATTCACTATTTACAAAACTGGAGTTTTTACCATAAGATGTGGTAAAGTTGCAGAAAACTGCAGATTTTTTGTTGGCATTGCTCCCTGCCATAACTTTTTGCTTTTAGACTGTACAAATGGCAATTCATGCACTATGTCACGACTTGGCAGCTGCCAAATGCTACTTATCCCCTAACCCTAATTAATTTCACAAAGACCTTACCTTCCTGAACTGAAAGCAGACGATCCACTATCTGATCTTTTTCTGACTTTAACAGGTACAGCCACCGGGCTTGTGCTTGTTCGGGACGTATGGATGGAAGTATTCGCTGCTAAATCCACAAGAGACGTCAATGATGCTCTTCAATTAAATGTAAAATAGTAAATTTTTAGAAACTGAAAATATAATCAAAATTACCCAAACTTTTGATGATTTTTATCCTCTAAAGGGTCATTCTCAGCATTTGTAAAAAGTGTAGGCGGGTTTTCTTGGCTTCGATAACTCAAAGAACTACAATTGCTATTTAAACTCGTGTTGCTACCACAAATTGGTAATTGCTCAGCATCTAATTTAAGTGTTTCATTACATAAGTCTCCATTTCCATTTCAGCAACTTACCGAAGTAGTCATCTACAATTCCATCTCCTTTATTATTATTTTGATGACGCCTGATCCACCTATAAATTTAGCAATTGGGAATTTTCAATACAATAAATGTCGAATTTGTGCTCCGTACCTTTTGTCAACAGAAAAGTCATCAGAAAGTATGTGTTTCAGAAAATAAAAACAAAAATACAAAATCTGTAAAAAAAAAAAAAAAGTAATAATTGGATTATCTATTTGTTGACTTACAAAAAAGGGAAATGGGTCAGTACAAGTACAACATTTGAGCCACCATTATACAACTAGACATTTATAGTTAGGTAAAATAGTTGGTTAACAACTCCATTCATGACGCATCATTTTCGGAGCAAAATGAGGTTGTAGGTTTTCACTGATTTAATCAAACAAAAAAAATCTAAACGGACAAACCTATTTGTATGCAGGAATATAATATGTATAAATAGCCATTATAGTAATGGCTGATAATTTCGGAAAATTTATTTTTCAGTCCCATCATTTACTTATGATATAATACAACTATTACACTTATGCCCGATTCGCTCTGTGGCTAGCAACAAAGGAACCATTTGCTAGAAGCAGTGCAAGTCAAGATATAAGTTAAGTTAAGCAAACTCCCTATTATCCCTTGTACTTTAGCAAAAAGTTTAAGATTAATGTTTCAATAAAAGTTAAAAATAATGCGAACGTTATAACCATCATTTTGTTGTGCTTAAAACTGTGTCTTATGATTACATTTACCACTGGCAACAATTGTTGGTACAAGTAGAGGTAATATTTATAACACATGTAAACATAGTGTAAAAGAGAGCTAAGTTGCAGCATATGTATAACATTGACACTTGGGTTAAAAGGAGCAGAAAATATAATTAAAACTTACCTCTTCTCCTTTATGAACTCTATCCTTCAAATTATGTCTGCAATAAAAAATATTTGAATAAGACTCTATATAGAACAAATACGACTTCATCTCACCCGCAAAGAAACCAGTCGTATGCCAAAGTTAAAAACAGAATTTCATTGGCTCCCAATGATTGATGAATTTTTCCATCAGCCCATAGCGACAACCGTACGAGTGAAATAAATAATGGAGTTCTGTCCCATCCAGATATGCAATGAATTAATATGCCAGATGAGTTTTCGTTAATACATGCTAAAACAAGCCTTAAATAATTTTGGGTGAGCTGAATTAAGTCCCAACTCTAAATTGTCATAAAAGATATGATTAATTTTTGAAAAAAGACATTAAAGAAGTGTGTACTTTATAATTTGACCAATCAATTCCTAACTGAGCAATAACAGGATCAACAGGTACAACAATGTTGGTATCAATGTGCGATTGCGTCCAGTCGAAAATTAGCCCTTCTGCATCGTACTGGCATGCCTTATAAACACGAAAAAATTCGCAACCTATATAAAACAATTACATCATTACAAAGGACATAAATTCAAAGGCTATATAAAAGTTCAGTGTATTTTAGTATATCAGATGATTTTTAGCCAAAACTAGAGCTTCGATTAACTTTGTGCCTAAGATGTTAAATATTAAAATGTAGCCAACTTTCCAATGCTGACACCATTTCCAAATTTTGACTTTGCCCTTTTCTTCAAATTTCAACCTATGTGTACATACATTTTAAGGTATTTTACTATTCCTAAAACATATTTGCTGTTCCGCTAATAGCAAATATCTGATGAATTACCTGCTTTCGATTATGTACAAAATATCAATTATTTATTACGAAATGGAATATTGATGCAAAATACCAAGCATTTGCAATTGTAAAAAAGAAAAATTCACGCATAAATTAGAAGTATGTGATGTGATAACTTAGGTTCAAGCTGCTGTCCGTCCATTATGTATTGCAATATTGCCACCCTTCTCGATCAATCCCCAAACAGTTTTAAGAAAAATTAAGAATATCTTACCAGGATACGGAAGACTGATAATATTAAAATCAGCATAACGGTTCGCTTTATCAACTTTTTCGGACGAGGTGACACTAATAAAAAATTTATATAAGTTTTTACACGTTTATACAATTCTTCTATAAAATTGCTTAGTGTGTGACATACTTTACACCAAACTTCACTTTCTTATTTTCAACCATCAAGTCGCATATCGTTTTAATTCCCAGTACTTTTAACAATTTAATGTCTTGGTTCCTCACACGATCAAACAATTGCCAATCACTGCTAATTAAAAGTAGATATATTATGATTCAGATTTTGCCAATCAGTTTGGAACTACCTTGCTGTCCGAGGGTAGTTCTCGTCCAGTTCGTCAATTTCATCGTCTGCAATTTCATTAACACCGCCGGAAAATATCATTTCTAACCCAGAACGACCGTAAATTTCTGGGCCGCCAGACAACGTTGATGAACGGCAAATGTGCTGTTATTACATTAAAAGATGATGGTTAATATTATATTAAGGCAAGGCAACCTTAAAAAAAATATTTTACCTTCCCGTTATACAGTATTACAGGTAGAGGAAACCTGGTGCGGCATCTGGCAACACGTGCTCTTCCTATTTGTTCTCTGATTTCATTTTTATCATACACGCTGCCGTACATCTGGTCCTCACTAAAAGATTAGAATGAATTTAAATTATATTTTTGCAAGATTTGTTTACATTAAAACAGGCTGATGGGAGCAAAAATTTGATATTATGGTTATTTCACTTGTACACTTAAAAATAAACAGTGTACAAAGCAACAAGTTTCGTTTTGTTTAGAAGAGTTTAAGACAGAACATTCTATCTATTTAAACGGATTTAAGCTGCACTTAATGTCCATATTCAGAAGGAAGGGATATAGAAAACGGAGAATCAGATCTACACAGAGTTTTGATTTCGTTATGACTTTTGAATGGTTTTAAGACCCTGTAAAAGTTATGGATTTTATGAACTTTAAAGGACCCTGTAATAAAACAATTTTTTAATGCAATGTAACTGCTGTACACTGTAAAAAAAAAAAAGACAACATGTGGGGTGTACAACCATAAGGGTATATACCCACAGGCGGCACGTATTGGGACAAATTTTTTACAGTGTAGATAAAGTTATCGAGTCTTAAAAACTAAGTGCTTTTGGATATGTGTTGCAGTATGTACACCAATACCGATTTTTGTGAATGTTTTCATAATTAATTGTTGAATATACCGTAAAATAGAGCCACATCTTGATTGAACTCTTTCATATTCCAGCATTACAATCTTAGAAGGATAATTATTACACAACTCTCCATTTGCATTGCTTATAACCTAAAAAAAAAATAGTTTTTAATTATTTGCAGCAAGTATTAGTTCCCGTTATAACTTACTGTGCAAACGTAATCCAACTGAAATAATTTCAAACAAATTTCTTCTATTTTTTGGGACTGTAGAAAATATTAGAAAATTGAATTGATTCTTACTACGTTACAAAAAAATAATGACATTTAGATTCAAGACGTATATCCCACATTATTGTAATAAAAAATTAATTTTATGAGTAAAATTAATTTTGTCTTTTTTTTAATGCTCTCATTGCTATTTAACCTTTTATTTTCATTCAAATTTATTTCTTTTTACCAGTTTCGTGGAAGGAACACGTTTACTTACTTGGAGTTGATTATCACTAGCTTGGTAAGGATATTTAGACGCGTATTCCAACAACTCACTAATTTGAGATGTGGAAATTCGCATAAGAGTATCCATGAGGGATACTTATGTTACTTTAAGCGACCTATATCATGTTTTTTCAATTCAAACAAATTTCGTAACAGTGAATACTTCGTAAACACTTTCTCAATATAGATGATCTCTATAAGCCTAACCCTCATAAGGACCACATGCCTTCGTATGAGGTGAGGTGAGGTTTAATTGTCCGAGCGCATGCGCATCCAGTAAGAAGTAAACGATCAGTAAAAAAACTCTACAGCAGAAATACAATTTGGTCTAATTTATCATTGTTATGAAATGTAAAAATTATCTCTATGCTGTTGGATTAGCACAATCTTATGTGAAAGTTTAAGTTACACCGCTGTTGCTAGATGTCAGCACTATGTAGTGGCTGACCATACGCTACGATTTGCCAAACTAATCCACCAGAAGGCGCCATGATAAAGCTTGAAACACAACAGGAAGTTGCCACTTGAGGACCGCCACATGAGGCCTCGGAAGATGCCCCGGAAGATGCCACATGAAGCCCCTGACGTAATGCCTACGGTAATATGGGAGGAAGAAAAAAACAAATGGCTTTAAGAGGAAGTAGTGCATGATTTTCGAATAAAAAATCGATAAATGTTCGAGTATTTATTTGATTTTAATAAAATTTAAATGTTTTGTTCTTTAGTTGTATTTTTCCAAAGGTAAATAAAAAAAAGGAAAACTTTTTTTTGTCTAAAATTAAGTCTATTTGCACAAAATTTTTCATCTGAATAAAACTTTTTTTTGCCTAAAATTATGTTTATTACATATAAAACGTAATACGGGGCCTTAAATAAACATTTTGCATATTTCTGATAAAACTTATTTTTGGCAAACCAAAAGCGACTACTATCTTCCCCCGAACCCAACATCATGGTGTTATGTTCGGGGGAAGACGGTAGGCTATATAATGCTTTTGTTTGAAAACAGGTCAAAGACCTACTCAAACTAATTAGGTCATGCGTTTCTGGGAAACCCGATCCTTCCTTTCAATTTAAGAAGACATCCTAGCTAATCCGGCGCCAGTTTTAAAACGAACAAAAATTGTGGCAAACTTTTAATAAATTTTAATATAAATCGATTTTATTTCAATTTAACATTATATTTATAGTAGTAGCATACAATAGAGATTTTTTTTAGACAAAAAGCCACATGAGGCCCCGTATTAACTTTTCATGATCAAACAAAAAAAATTTTTTGGGCATGGTAAAATGATCACCTATGTTTGTGCACTGAAGGTTTTGGAACTTAACGCTTTAGCAGAAAAAAATTGTGAAAGTCAAAATATCACATGCTTTCTGACTGGTTCACTAAATGCTTAAAAATGCAGATATTTTTAAGATTAAAAAATGATTTTATATCTAAAATTTGCTATTTTTTTAAATACAATGATAGTTTTAAGCTAATATCAGTGATTAATGTTTTTAATTTTTGAGCAATTTGTTTATTGCTTATGGTGACCTCTCCCCTGAAGTTGAGAAGGGAATGTTTATGACGGTTTCTGGTTTACAACCACCCACGTCTTTTTCTTGGGCCTAACCTGATGGATCAGATAAATTTCCTCCAAATGAACTTTCTAACTAAAATGATTTTTTTTTTTATCTTTTATGGAAAAACTACAAAAAATAATATTTGTGAAATAATTTTATTTATTTTCATCTTATTTCATTTTTTTTCTCTGTTTTTTGATCTCACTATTAATATTTTTGGGTTGTTGTCAGTTTTCGTAAAAAAGTATTATTTTATTGATGACCTAATTTTTTTTATAGTTTAACGTTTTCTTGTATATACAGTATAAAAATCCTGGTATAAAACTCCATATATAAAACAAGAAAATAAACCTTCGGCATTATTTAAATTTTCTCACTAGATGATGCTGAAAGCTCGTCAAATCTGATTGGCTGTTTACGTTATACTCCATCTAGCGCCTTGGATGAGCATGTGTTTTTTTTATTGTTTGAATTTTGATCTCGTTCACATGTTTTCCGACACGAGGCAAAGCTAGGTGCGTTGGGGTTATTTTATTTCTTATACATTGTAAATGCGTTTTTGGACGAAAGTTAGAATAACTTGCGAAATACATGAGTTCGTGTTTTCCTTTTATCACCCCTGTAATACAAATATTTCGAACTATGCAGGTAGACCATGGTAGACTAACTTGAGTGAGCAAAGTGTATCTTGTTAACCGATTTTGCAAATTAATTGACTTAACCATTAGTCTATATAACTGTTAACTCAACCACTGAGGTGTTTGCTCAGGTTCAAGCAACCTTTTCATTGACCAAGTGGGTTTAACGGTATCTAAGAGGGGTAAAATTACACCTAACGTGCACTTAAAGGTTAACTAAACGAATGTTTTTCAATTTCAAATTTTTACTTTTTTGCTAAATTAAGACCGTGAAGTTTGTGTTAGTGATTCCGATAATTACCTTATACATTATTACATTTTTTAAATTCTAACTTAATACACAGAAATTTTATAATGCTTTTATTTTACTCTATTTTAGCGTACCTCGCAGTGATGGGTTCGGAAAAACCGATGGCTAGTCGTAAGACTTTGATAACAGAAAAGAGCTATTCTTTACGCACACAATTTTCTCATGGTAGGTCTTTCAAATTAATTGACTTAACCATTAATCTATATAACTGTTAACTCAACCACTGAGGTGTTTGCTCAGGTTCAAGCAACCTTTTCATTGACCAAATGGGTTTAACCGTATCTAAGAGGGGTAAAATTAGACCTAACGTGCATTTTAAGGTTAACTAAACGAATGTTTTTCAATTTTGAATTTTTACTTTTTTGCTAAATTAAGACCGTGAAGTTTGTGTTAGTGATTCCGATAATTACCTTATACATTATTACATTTTTTAAATTCTAACTTAATACACAGAAATTTTATAATGCTTTTATTTTACTCTATTTTAGCGTACCTCGCAGTGATGGGTTCGGAAAAACCGATGGCTAGTCGTAAGACTTTGATAACAGAAAAGAGCTATTCTTTACGCACACAATTTTCTCATGGTAGGTCTTTTTTAATGCCCTACCTTTACTCTATGTACAATTTATCCTAATTTTTAGTTGGAACCTCACCCGAAGCTGATCCGAAAATGGGCACGAAAAGAAGCTGCAGTGAACACACTCCAGAAAGTAGACAGTCTAATAAAAAAATTAGGATGTACAGTCACAGTGTGGTTAAAGATTTAAGCAAGGCATTTGTTAATAATCAAAATCGTGTTCATTCGCCAATTTTGCTCAAGAAATTTCCTATTATACAATTAAAGATGTTAGAACAAGACTCAGGTGGACCATATCGTCAAGAGGAGAAAAGTAAAGATGTATTAGGAAAGAATAAAATAGTAAAAAACACAGACCCAAAACCACTTGATCAACGTCCACTTGGGAATGCAATTGAGGGGTTACATGATACAAAAAGTGTCGATAATCACTTACAAGCAGGTGCGGAAACCTAATGTAAATTTTTAGTCACTTAATTGTATTGAGATTTCATTTTTTTTTTCAGGCTCGTTTGTATATATGCGTGAGCTTTCAGTAGTGGTAAAAAAAATTGATAACAGTACGTCACCATGTTTGAATAAAAAAAGAGCAGAAAATGAGGAACCAGGTAAATGATTGTTAATGAGTTCAAAACCTTTTTGATAATTTTTATTCGTCATAAATTATAGTTCCAGTAGAGAAAACTGACATCAATACTTCGCCTTTTTTAAGTAGAAAATGTGTAACCACAATACAAAGTAAATTATTTAATTACTTACATTGATTGAGAGTTCATCTTTTTATTATTTTTAGATTCGCCTGAAAATTTCCCTAAGGTTTCAGTAGTTTTAAAAAGAATTGATCATAGTAAGTCACCAAATTTAATTACAAAAAGAATGAAAAATGAACCAGGTAAATGGTTGGTAATGAGTTCCAAAGCTTTTTAATAGTTTTTATTTGTGTGAATTTAGTAGACACAGACGAAGATGTTGATGTAGTAACCATCACTTCTTCCCCATGTAGTTTACGAAGTAAATACTTACTCGAAGGTATATAAAATTATAGACACGTTAAGAATTTAGGAAATAAGATGGAATATTTGTATTTTGATGCAGCTTTAACCGAACCACTCTTCGTACCACTCAATATGAGACCTGTGGTACGATTAAAGCCGTTGAATAAATGTTCAGTACGGAAATGTCAATGCTGCGACATTGGATATACTTGATACCGTTTGATATTTAAAATTTTAATTCAGTGATACATTTTTCTAGAAAATAAAAGCAATACATCTCTGGATAAAGTACCTGTTTTAGAATATAGTAAATTTGTGATGGACGGCATGATGATGGTACAGAATAACTCAACTAATGGGTGTGTTGTACAAGGTATATAGCTGAATTAATACACTATTGTTGTGTAGGAAATAGTTTAGTTTATGTTTTTTCATTTTGTTGATTATAAACACAGGTAAAAAAGAGATGCGCACTCGGTGTTCGGTCAAAAAACGACCACGCTGCCGTCAGCCCAAAACGAGTTCGCTAAATGTCCAAACATCGGATGTCACAAAAAAGAAAACTGTGGAGAAAAAATTAAAATTCCATTATGAATGTGGTAATTATAAATATATTGTAAAATAAAACTGTTATTCTGTTGAAATTACAAACAGGTAAAAAACGTATGGATGCTTTGAATTTGATCATTAAACGACGTCGCAGCCGTCCACCGAAAACTGATTCGCCAAATTGCCAAATCCCAGATGCCACAAAGAATAAAAATGTTGAAAAAAATTTAAATGTTCTTTACAAACGTGGTAAGGTCGAATATATATCGTCGGGTAAAGTTTTTTATAAATAGCAAATATTAGCGCTAAAATGGACAAGAATAATATATTTCACCAAGTGATGTATTTTAAATTCTTTGTTAGGAAAAAAAGAAATTCAGCCCCAACAGATGGACACTTCGAAGTTGAACATTAAAAGGCGAAGCAGCCATCCACCGAAATC
>JAQGAS010000512.1:0-46507 GCA_034686365.1 Pachymerium ferrugineum | reverse complement strand
GATGATGTATCAATCAAACTCGACTTCTCAAGTATCCATTTCAAATGAAAATAATCAGTGTACAGTACACTTCTATTCAAATGAAACTGTAGAAGAAATTTTATGTCCCAACGGCTGGGAATACACGACTTTAAGAGGAGAAATTTTCCCATCAAACGAGGTGTGTGATATTGTAACTGTTTAAATTCAATTTTAAAAAAATTGAAATATTTTCAGTTCGATTTGGTATGCGACCGCGAATATCTATTCCGTCTAGCACTCACTACACCCTACATAGGAATAATGCTAGGGGGTTTACTATTTGGATACTTATCCGACAAATTTGGTCGGAAAAGGGTTTTGACCATAGTAGTTCCTACTCTCAGCGCATTGAATATTGGCTGTGCCTTTTCACCCGATCTAACTACATTTATAGTTTTACGGTTGTTTATAGGATTTTCAGCTCAAGTAAACTCTTCCTCCGATGAAGTTTGGAAAAATATAGATTTATTTTGCTTTTATAGGGAGTGCAAACAATTTGTGTCACATATGCTGCCGAATTATTTCGTCGAAAGACAAGAACAGTTGTTAGTTACTTTTTTGCCATTACTTCTGCTATTATACTTCCCACCCAATTGTATATTATGTATTTTCTGTTGAATTGGCGATTACTTCAGTTTATTCAAGGAACATTTTTATCCTTGTCTATTATTACAACATGGTAAGTTAAATTTAGAAATATCTGAAAGAGATTTAAGAGAACGCTATTTGAAGGTTCATTCCGGAATCAGTTACTTGGTTGGTCAGTGAAAATAAGTTAGATGGCGCAGAAAAAGTTTTAAAAAAATATGCCAAAGTCAATAAAATTCAAATTACCAAATCAATAAGCGAAGATTTACTAGAGCAATGTCGTGATTTCGAACATATGAAATCAAGGTCTGCGTTATCCAACTGGAAACAATTATTTTGTAATTCTACATTGAGAAAAGTTATGTGCGCTATTATGTATATGACGTAAGATTTTTCGAGCTAAAGTGTCCCAATCTGTTATTGTTAATTGTTGCTCTACGATTACAGGTTTGCCAACAACTGTGTTGATGGTGGCTTATCTTTCTCTATATCAGCTTTAGAAGGAAATCTGTATACTAATTACTTAATGAATGCAGTCCTTCAGATAATTATTTTACTAATAACCTTATTTTTGTTTACTCGGTGAGTAATCAATTAGTTTCTGTTTAACCACTGACTTATCATCATTCGCTTTAGTTTTGGTCGTGTTAAAATGCTCATGATTTTGTATACCTCATGCGGTTTGCTATGTAGTTGCGGATATATACTTATATATTATTCAAAAGACTGGAACCAACTTATAAAAACAGTGGCTCTTTTCATGGCATTACTAAGCCAAACATTAACAATGGTGTCTACTACCATGGTTTATCAGTATGCAGCGGAACTTCTGCCAACACCTTTGCGGTAGTAAATAATCACACGGAGAAATAACGGTAATTAATGTTCATTATTTGCAGTTCAACTGGACTTGGTATTGCTGTAATGTCAGGCCGATTAGGCAGCACACTGACACCTCAAATTCTGTACACACTGGTTTGTTATACTAACTAATAATGTTTTTTTTTTTAAATTGGCCTTAAGTGTTACATTATCTATTTCAGAATCACGTTTGGCAGCCACTTCCTCAAACTCTATTTGGTTTCATGATGTTGATTGCAACAGTTACAATAGCATTTCTTCCTGAAACATTCAATAAATTTTTACCGCGCACAGTTGAAGATGTGGAGAAACTAATGGGAACATTTACTCCAGAAGAAAAGAGGCCTCTGCTTTCAAAGAGTAGTTCATTCAATTAACATTTATAGTATGCACATGCGCCAATTATTTAAAATAACAAATGTATTTATTGTTTTTTTTTCACTGAATGCCTAATAAAATCAAAATTTGTCATGATATTCTATGAAACCTACATAAAATGTATTTGGTATGATCTTACGTAAAACTTATTTTCAACTACTACACAAAATAAAAGTTATTTTCCAACTGCTAAATTGTTAATTCGTGATGCTGCCTAACTCTTCAGTTGCTGACAAGAAATATCATTAACCTCTTGATTGATAACAGTCTGCGCAATTTAAACCTGATAGCCTGACCTTAACATGTGAACATTAGACGTCACTCAACTCGATAGAATATCAATACCCTAAAATAATATCACCTATCATCAACCAATCTACACTCAACATTTCTAATCTTAGCTAAAATTTGATGTCATTGTTATTTTGCCCCCTCAGTCTACATAAATCATCCAAACAACGACAAGGGTAAACATTTCCTCGAATGGCTAACAAAAATTTGGACGATTTTCTAACAGAATTCGGAAACCCTGGACGATTGCAGTTATGGTATGGAGTAATAATTATTTTGACAATGATACAATGGACTTTGATTCAGCAATTTAATATTATTATATCGTATATTCCTGACCATCATTGCAAGGTATTTAATTAACATACTGAAACTTTCAAATAATTTTCTCCAATCTTAAATGATACCCTAAATTGATAAAACTAAAAAAATATTTTACAATCTCATGCTTATATCTAACAGTAACTATATACTGGGCTTTTACAAAAAACTTTAAATTTGTGCCAATGAAAAAAGCATTCACTTCACAGTCCTTTCTTACACAGGTAGCTAAGCGTCCTTAGCTTTGAAAGTATATAGGTCAAAATTTTAAAAACTATTATCGCTAATGCCCTTTGCCTCAGGAAGAATGATTCGTATTAAAACCAAAAGATTAAGATCAACCAGGTCAGCATCAATTAGGTTGAATTTCCACTCATACCAAACTAAATTAAATTTATTTTCAGTACTAAAATACTTTTATTTTAGCTTCCATCGGAGAATTGGAGCTGGCCATTAAATGAATCAATCCCAATTGATCACAAATGTTCAATGTATGCGAATCCATCCAACTTAAGTGAAGGTATTATTCCATGTCCAAATGGGTTTGAATACAAAACGATTAATGGAGAACTGTACCCTTCAAACGAGGTATATATTTCCCTTAATTTAAATTAGTTTGGATTTAAATGATTGCAAAACAATTTTTTGATTTGCAAGGGTTTCAGACAATTACAAATCTAAACTTTAAACCCTTACGAAACAATCTTGATTAATTATCCACACATGTTTCAAACTGTTATTGATAATGCTATTGTATTTACAGTTTGACCTGATATGCGACCGTGAGAATCTCTTTCGTTTGTCTTTAATTTTTCCTTATGTTGGAGTAATCATCGGTGGAATCATTTTTGGTCACTTATCGGATAAATACGGACGTCAAAAAACACTTGTTTGCCTCATGCCTATAGTCTGTGTCTTAACTGTTGGTACGGCATATTCTCCAAACTTATATAGCCTTATTATAATTAGATTTTTCTCCGGAGTTTTTACCCAAGTAATATATTTATCTCAAATTAGTCATATAATAATGAAGTGTTGGCTGCTTCTAGGGTGTTCAAACAACATGTCTTACATACACTGCAGAGTTGTTTCGCCGCCAAATGAGAACTGTAATGAGCTGCGTATTTGGAATCATTGCAGCAATTTTACTTCCAGTTCAAGCTTATATGATGTACTTTCTACCCAGCTGGAGATCCGTCCAGATAGTTCAAGGAGGACTCATACTTCTGTCAGTGATTGCAAACTGGTAACTCCAATAATAAGGAGAAATTTAAAAATTTTTATAGAGGATATAATTTCAGGTTCCTACCCGAATCTGTGACGTGGTTAATACAAGAAGGAAAATTGTCTAAATCGGAAAAAATTTTAGAGAAGTTTGCCAAATATAATAAAATTCCTTTGTCTCCCACATTAAAGAAAGACCTACAAGAACAAAAGCAAGCTATTGTTCTTCAAAAAAATACAAAATCAAACTCGGGTGGATGCAAAACGATGACAAAATTATTTTGCAACACGACTATGCGAAGAATAATGTTTTCAACAATGTACATGATGTATGTTTGAAAACTGCAGTTTTAAATCGCCAGCACTAACCACCTGTTTTAGGTTTGCTAGTGCGTGTGTTCTAAGTGGTTTGTCTTTTTCAATATCAGCTCTACCAGGAAATGTATACAGTAATTTTTTAGTAAATGGTGGGATTCAAATAGTTGTAATGGCCATATCGTTAGCAGTGTTTTCAAGGTAATACGGATTGGCCATCAATCCCGTTACTACTGATGAAATACCCATTCAAAGTTTTTTCCAGATATGGTCGAGTCAAAGTTCTTTTCATATTGTTTATAGCAAGTGGAATCTTAAGCGTTACAGGATTCAACTTAATGTATTACTTCAAGCATAATCATCCTTTTATACACGACAGTGCTATTTACATGGCCCTAATAAGTCGAAATTTGATCGCGTCCGCCACGGCTATGGTAATTACTTATTCATCGGAATTGATCCCTACTTTTTTAAGGTAATGGAACTAAATTTCCTTCACAGTATACTAATTTATAACTCTTTAGATCAACAGGTTTAGGAGTTATTATAACAGCATCTCGCATAGGAGCAACAGTATCACCCGAAATTTTGTACTCATTGGTGGGTAAAAGTTAAAACTGATTTTCTCCAAAAGTGAAATTATAAATCTAGGACAATTATTGGACGCCCTTACCTCATACGTTATATGGTGGTCTGTTGTTGTTGTCAGCACTTACAATTACTTTTCTTCCGGAGACTTTTAACCATCTATTGCCACGAACAATTCAAGATGTGGAAGTGATAATTTCTGGGCAGGCTGTAGCAGATGAAGAGCGTCCATTACTTCAAGAAAATATGGCATCTAGAACTGAAAATAAATCCGAAAATAAAAGTACAGATTATCAGTCTTGCTTGAATGTATCACTATCGAAAGAAGTTTCAAACAGAGAGATCTCCTGTAGTAAAAGTTATTAAAATAAGTAGCAAGGCATTATTAATGGGTATTGCTTCTGTCTGTCCATTAGAATGATGAAGTAAAGAAATTAACATTCATTAAGACTAACATGCAAGCGGAGTCCTCAATTCACGGTCGACGTTGTTTCATCGTTCCAGGAATTGGGCGAGATCTACCTGCTGACGTCACCGCTTCGTCATTTGCGCCCTCTGTTGGTTCCGCTTGAACGTGTCTTTAGAGAGATTTTTGTTCATAAATAAATTAGAACAAAGTGTAAGAAATTTTTTTGTAATGAACGTAATGTTTCAAATAATTTGTAGAGTTTGGAGAATTTCCAATGTGTACCAAAAGGTAATGTAAAAGCAATGGCTATATTCCATAATTCAATTTTACCTTGGACAATTCTCTTTCACTCTGGTATCACTTCGTAGGCACATTTGTATTGGGTTCCGCGACGAAAACGCTGCAGGCAAATGGTTATGTCGTTGTCTCTCTATCGGCTGCAAGTCATGCAGTTTTAGTTCTGGATATAACCACACCACATGATGACGGAGTTGCTACGTTCTATCCCTTACAGTACATTAAAATTCTATGCAGTCGGTGCTGCCATCTGCAAAGTATTTAATAAACACAAATGAAATGTATTTTTACGTAAACCTTCATTTATAAAGCAATAAAATAGTAAAAGCAAGGCATATTTTTAATTATTACTTTTGTCTGTACACTTCAATGATAAAATAAAGAATGCCATTAAGACTTGAGTGGAAGTGCTCTCTATCAATTCGTGGACAAACTGACATTATTTATTCAACATTTATTCACCATAATTATTTGTGGTTGCAAGAACCATTAAAAACCTCGCATGTGGTAACTTTATACAGTTATTACTCAATAAAAACCTTACCTGTTGGTTCACTGTTATTTTTTTAATCTCAAAGTCCATTCTCCCTCAGGTGTTAATAAATTTAATGACTCTACTTTCAATTTTCGATCACTGCAAAACAGACAAAAATAATGTTCCTAGCTGAATTAATAATAATAGGTAAGAAGACTTATCTTTCTCTTATTGGTACCTAACCAATCACAAGCTATTGAAAATGTGTAATGTAGGTTTGACAACTTCTGTTTTTGCGGATAATTATGTATGGACTGTATTTGATGAAATGAAAAACAACTTTAACTCATGTCTACAAGATCACAATAAACCTATGGAAGCCTTTCGCAAACACCTGGAGGCTTGTACTGTGGGATTAAAAGATGCGACCAAAGCCGAAATATGGAAAAAAACGCATTGCTCGTACGAAATCGCCTGAATAACTTGAGCACTAATTGTATTCATTTTTTTCCGTTTCAGAGCTATTGAAAAAACGGGTTTCCCTAATTGTTACGACAGAAAATTCAATTCTGTTTATTTAAAATGTAACACCGAATTTCCACTGGGAATTGATGAAGAGTTTGTTATGGGTTTACAACAAAAATTTGAAATGATTTGTAATATTAACTTCTTGACAAAAGCTTTGATAAATGCTGATCTTGAAGTGTAGTTACAATAAATGAAAAATTTACTTATTTAAAAATATGACATAAAGACACAATTTCACACCACATCTGAGACTTTGCAATATTTAAAAGAAAATAACATTTAAAAAAATATACAATTTTAAACGTGTTATCTGTAAATGGCTAACCTTTCACTACAAGTACTAAAAAGTGATTTGTAATCTGAGAATAGGATTTTCTAGAAGAGAATAAAATCCTTCTATTGTGCACGTTAATTATCTAAAAAGTATCAAATTTGTTTATAATAGTTGATAGCAAAGTTACACCTGTTGAATCAACATCATGCAATATCTGGTAATATACATGTTTGGTAAGATTTCAAACTCGACATTAAAAATAAACTAATATTTTCAATAGATTTACTATTACAAATTTTATTAGTTATATTATCAACATCTTTTGCCGAAGATCCTGAATTAGATTACATGGCATACGAAGTGGATCAAATAGAAGAAGCTTTTAATAGATGTTTACATGCATCCGCATTTGATATGGAAAAGTATGATACTGAATTAAGTAATTGTGTTAAGAGTATTAACAGTAATGACCCGAAAACAATAAAAAAATGGCAAGAAATGAATTGCAAGTATGAAATTCAAAATATACTACTTAATCCTTAACCAACTGTAAATGTTTGAATTCTTTAGGGATATAGAGAAAACTGGATACCCCAAATGTTATAACATGGCATTTAACGAAGTCTATGAAAACTGTATATTCACCTACCCTTACACTATTGATAATGCAGTTATAGCTATGAAAATAAAGTATAAAGAGATTTGTAAATTGAAGATAAAGTAAGCTTTCCTTTAAATAGCAAACGTTTGTTTTACATCAAATCTTGTATTACTTGGTTGGGTATTATCAAATATTTGTTCATAAATAAATTTCGATTGCTAAGAAATTGTGGCGTATTCACTCAACTAACTTATCTGCGAGTTTTAAAAATTCACTAGACCAAATCTCACATTCAAGACATCAATTAAATTAAATTCTATTAGTGACTATTAATTATGAGATGACAGAATGGGTCTTTACTATAATTCTCATAGATAAATACATTTGCATCTCTCAATATGTTATGAAACCATTCTTGTATTACATAATGACCTTTCTACTCATTAAAGGTATTCATTGGCAATAGGCTATTCTGGCTTCAGTAGCATTCAAAAATTTCATAAATGTTTACAGCAACGTGGAGTATCAATGAAGAAATATGAGGAACATTCAATAAAATGCGGACAAATTTTAAACGATCAGAGAAAAACTCAATTACGGTTAAAACACACTGCCTAATTAGGTTTTTTTTTAAAATAATTGTAAGTAAAATTCTTTTCTTAGTCTTATAGATAAAAAACATTAAATATATAACTATTCTAAAAGAATATTCTCACATTTCTCCAATCAAGATACAAACTGTATAAAAAAATGGATGCCAATAGGTATCTTCAGGAAACGCTAAGCGATATAATAACGTTTCAATTAAATATTTAAAAAGTCATCTGAATTTATTAGTGCATGATTTTAATCAAAAACTGACCGAAGTTATAAGGACTAGTTAAGTGACACAAAGTTGGTTTAACGGCTAAATCGACCTGACAATAGTCCCTTGTAACCCCTTAAATCGGTTGTTAAACCGACGTAGGCCCTGGTCGCCATAAAAGAGAAATTAAAAATATCGGTGGTGCTCATTCTAACTGAGTTTATTGCTTACAGTGCAGTGAGTAGAACAATAAACTTCCTAAAATATGCAGTGTTCAGGATATTTTAAACATTGATATATCATAATCATTTGCAAAAATTTTTTAAATTAGACGCTATATTTAGAATACCCTCAAAAATAGTTGGAATGCACAAACCTAAAGTTAATCCCAAAATTGATCCTATGTCACAAAAGAGTTGTATTCCATAGTAGGAAGAAATTTCTATTATTTGTTCAACAGCATTGTGTAGAAAAAAAATTGAATAAAGTGTAAGAAAATTGGTCATTGGTTCAAAATATAAATTTGGAAAGTAAATTGTTTTGTTACATGCTCTAACGCAACTGCATGATTCTAAATTTAAAGCAGCAGTCGTGTAAACCTTCTGAGCAAGTTTTGCGGACTTTGTATTCTTGCACAGAGGGAGTTTAAGCGACATGTAAGGCAAACTGCAAGAACAGGAACGTATAAGAGAATAAATTGGTAAAATGATAAAGAAAATTCTGACCGGCAATCTAGCTGACCCACTAATTTTTTGCTCAAACATTCTGAATAACAATGTTGATCGTTGTGTACGCAAGGATTTTTCAAAGAGTTGTAGTACTTGAGCTTTGGTATATACAATATACAATTGTATATAAATTGTAGTTACCGAAGCGAAAATAACTTTCCTACCTCTTTTTCTGTGAACATAATAGCAGCAGTACCTTTGGGTATAACATTAACGTAGGATCTTAGATCAATCGGCATGTCACGACGGTGAATATATGCAGAAGTAAGCCTGTAAGCTCGGCGACAGATCAGTTCGTATTGCATTGGAACAACCATCATATATAAAGTGCTAGTTCCAGTAAATTCATGCGACCCTGTAAAAGAAAACACCAATACTATAAATTTCAAAAACATTAGTGGTTACAAGACAATTTTACCAATATCAATTGTAAGACAATCCCCGTCCCTAGCATTGGTATAATTAAAACTGTCTTCACTCACTGGTTCCGATCCCACATGCTAGGCAAAAAAGTATTGAATGCTTTTAACTTATGATTACCTTCGACTACAAGTGATAAAATTATGGTCGAAACAAATAATTTAATAAACCCAAATATTCATAACGGTTCAAACTCACTCTTGCAAACTCATGAAGTTTTTCCGTGGTCATCGCCCTTACAGTTTTTGTAGAAATCCATATTTTTTCTAGAGTCATGTTGAAGGACAACAAATCCAGCATAGTAGCATTGCAATATTCTGTTTTACCGGTTTCTTTTATAATTTTTTCCCATGTTTTAATATATCGCATCGGCCGAGAACAGAAAGTAAATTTTGGAAAGGTCACTTCCTCTTTTTCTACAACTTCAATAATGATCCTAGTTGGTTCAGCCCAATATAATAACATTCGATCAATAACTTGATAAATAGCGACAATAACGCAAATGGATAAAACTAATAAATGCAATTTGTTCGTAGAACCTCTAAATTTTTGAATTTTCTTCAATCGGCGTTTCAAAATGCAATTAATTCTTTGCGAGATCAAACCATTTTCTTCAATTAACTGAAACTTTTTAAAACTATAAAGAACGATACTTTGAACGAATTGTGTAATTGCCAAAACAGACAATCCGAAATAGAGTCCGATATTACCACCGATTTCGCAGAATAGAGATATTACATTAAACGAGTAATACTCCGATACTGTAGTCACATAACTATCTCTTAATTTGAAATAGAAACTGCTTTCATTTTGATTCATTGCTGTATTTAGCAACCCAAAATCATAGACAATTTTTTTACAATTCCTAGGGCAATTACAGTCCCTATGTGCATCTGATCGCAGAAAAATATCAAGTGATTTTCTATATTCTTCTTCTACAATTGAATTGGGACCAGAAATACAGAATGGCAAATTTAGTTCTTCAGGCATAAATGGAAAGCTAACGTAAGATCATAATTATCATTTGTTGTAATTTGCTGAGGCTCAATCGACTCTTACCGGCAGGTAATATTTTTGTTTTTGTATACTTTTAGATAGCACTTAGATTTACACTTCTGATAACTATCAAAATTAACACAAGGAGATTTTGTTCTGTTTAAATAATTATACTAAAATATAAATAAAAAATATATCGTTTAATGTTATAAAAAATATAAAAATTGTCATTTACCTTACCTGGACATACGTTAAATAAACATGCATGGTCTGTAAAGATGCAAAATTAAACAAATGACGCATATCTGATGTTTTTTGAAACGGCTCGTGTACACTTCCCTATTTAGAGGAAAGAATAAATCTTTAGTAATAGTAAGAGCTTGTAGAAACTCAAAGAAATTAGACGAAATATTACAATTTTTCTTATTTAAACAAATTTCAAGCGATATAAGATTTATAGATTTAAAGATTCTTTGTGTTCCTACATAATGATTTTGGAAGCTTCAGGGGCACTTTTATTAGATTAATTAGCTTTTTCGCATCCAAAAATTTCTTGTGATTTTACACAAAACACATGGACATAGTTAAGCACCTCGTATACTTCAATTGGAAATCCAACCAATAATCTATAACAATAGGACACCAGTCACCCAAAGCCTCTGACAAATGAGTCACTGCATTTATCAACTCAAAATGAGATTATCAAATAAATTTGTTTGTGATGCAGTTCCAGTAGAACCTGTACAGTCCAACTTTTACGAAAGTTGAACCTAGGACACAATATTGGGTCCTAGGTTGAACAGACATCTGGAAAGGTTTTCAAGTAGCGAATATTCCTTTGCGATGAAATGTTATTATGCAGAAAGGTAGGCCAATAATAACAAGTGTTGCAAAAATAGAGGAATAAAAAAATCAAGGGCCCTGAAATCATATAGTTCTCATGTGGTCCCCAAACTCATAAAGTAAAAATATATACCTACAAAAATAATTGCAATTGTTGCAACGCAATCACATCGATTGTTGCAAATACACAATAAAACAGTTGCTGAAAATCATATACAGTCCTATGTAGCCTCCAAATCATGAAGTAGAAACAATTCTGGTATAGCTTTATCAAAAGATGTAATACTTGTACATACCGTAATTCTTGAATAATCACAGGGCATTTTAGGCCTCTTGATTTTCAAGATCATTCGAACTGTTGAAGGATTAGAAATGGCAATATCTGGTGAGTATATAAACTTATTTTACTTAAAATTTGAAAGCAATTCTAATGAAAAACCGTACTTTGATAAAATGTTTTGCATGTCCCCATTGGCGTATAAGTATTAGTTGGGTCAGCCAAAGATTCAGATTTCTTCATCTGCAAAAAAAAACAACAATGAACTTTGTCAAAAACCTTAAAAATATGGGCAAATACACACTCACATCTTTCTCCAATGCAAACGTGGATACAAGTGTTGTCATATCTGTCCATTTCCATATTTCATCAACACTTACATTTTCGACGTTTTTCATTACAAAAAGTAATTGGTTTAGGCATGCCGCAACATTTTGGCTGAACTTTGATTTAACTTCTAATATAGCATCTGTATCTTGGGTGCAAACAGTGACCGACGGAAAAGTAAAATTGGTTTCAAGATCAACATTGACTGCCATTGGATAGGTAAAATAGTAGGCAATTCTTGCGTAAGTTTGATAACAACAAGCGGATAGACTTACTAGTACAATTCCCAACCATAACCCTCGAAACCACCAAGAATAATTGCCGTTAGTAACTTGTTTCAATCCAGGCACAACCCAATCGGAATATTTATGTATAACTATAAGTTGGTGAATCACCTTTCTAATACGCCTTTTCTTTACCAGCAACATTATCTGCTCTTTGACTAAGAACAAAGAAAAGAAAACTGCACATGAAAGCATATCAACTCTCCTATTATATTTTCACATCACAATGCAATATTAATCACTCTTACCATCTTACCTGCTACTACTAACGCTAATATTGACGGTTTTACGTTGATATCAAATTTACAATCACTGTATTTGCTGCAATAAATATTCGGTATCATTAACCCTGTAAAGGTGAGAACCTTAGTCGGCTCATTTTCTTAATTTCACCATTCTTGACTACAGCCTTGTTTAATTCTATAAGAAAATAAAAACCAAATGGATAAACATATCAATAGTGATTAATTTTGCAATTATAAAGACTAGCTTTTAGTAGATGTGATTGACAAGTCACAAAAATGTCTGCTTTACCTTGTAAATGTTTAACTTTAGAAATGGGTTGAAAGACGAGATAGACACTGAAAAGAAGTAACACTGTAATTTCAAGCTCATCCCATTAGAAAAAGAGGAAAATTATAGTTTTTTACAGAAAGACAAAGAAACATCTTTAAAGATTGAAAAGCCTGTTTCCCTGCACAAAAGAATCTGACAGATCATCTACAATTTTTTTAATAAATTTAAACGTCAAAATATTTATAATGCCACAATTGATACCAAAAGAGAAAAAAAAAAGTATTCTAGTTCATTATTACTTCATGTCACCTTAGGGGATCATCCAGTATTTAGGAACACTTTTTGTAACAAAGTGTCATGAGATATATATATATATATATATATATTATATATATATAGAGAGAAAAGTCATATTATATACAAGTATACGTCACAACAGTCATGAGACATGTACAACATACAAGATGGCTGCATATCAAAATGCATACATACATAACAATGTTTTTCTCAAGAGACAAATAAAAGTAATTTCGTGAAGACGTTTTGAGTGCAAACAAATCAATTATTCTCTATCAAGCGTTTAAATACTTATTTGGAGTTTTTGTTGGTTTTTTAATTGCATATTTGGATCAATGTACAAATAATTATACGCACTCCTCACACATAAATTATGACTGAAATGTCACCTACACTCTCTTAAAATTCACAAAATGGCAAAGATGATATGCCTTGGAAGAAAAAGTGTCAGGCAAGGCAAATGATTCATCCCTAAGCCCAAGATAGCGTCATTGGAAGAGTCTTCCTGGTCCGTTAAGTCCTTTTACAATTTCATTAAAATGTTAAGACACTTGTTTTGGCATAGCTGCAACCTAAGTAAATATTTAAAATGAATGTTGTGAACGAATGATTACAGCTAAAATCAGCAGCAAAATTAGCGATAACCAATTATCCGTTAATTTTTATGAAAACATAATCTAAAAAGGTTTTATTAGTTGCAAAAAAGTTTAGAGAGATTGTTAAAAATAAATTTGCCGTTTAACAAGCTTCAAAATGTAAAAATAAAACGGTGCACGAATGGGAAAGTTTGAACTACGATAATGTGAATCTTCTTATTAGTTGAAATTTACAGTTTGCTGTACAAACTTTCGGCAGCCGTTAGTTAAAAAATTTAAATATAAAAAAATTATTTAGAAACGTTTACATGTAATCTTAATTCGAAATAAAAAAATGGCTACCTCTAAAAATTAAACATATTTACATAAACATGATAAGAAGAATCAATTAAAACACGTTCTTTGTTGAATTAAATATTCCCATTCAAAAAAAATGCACAAAGATGTCGAACACTTCATACGAAATGTGTTTTAGGGAATCAAAATAATTAAAGGTAATGTACTAAACACAACTTTAGAAAATAATGGAGTGTCTAATTTCATGAATCAAAGTATATTAATGGTATGTACAAAAACATTCCACTACTTTTCCCAAACCAATAGCTAAGAGGATCTTTGGCACAAAGAAACACGACAAGGCACCCAAAATTGATGGGATAGTGAGAGACATAAACCTATAATCAACATGAAGACCACATCAACCCAAGCAAAAATATTAATTTAACAAAAAAAATTTTTAAGTTTTTTTCCTTAGGAGACGAAAGTTGCCTACAGTACACATAAACCTTCAGCATAATATTTGAGGAAAAAAAAAATCATTCTTTGGTTATGTACAAACAACTTAATTTCAACACGCTGGAATATTTTCACGAGCACCACTTGTCATAATTTCGGCGAAGATAAATTAAAATCTTTGGAAATCTTGTTTTGGAAAAGCCACCTGAAGATTCCAATCCGATTTAGGCAAAAAGAGAAAATATTTTTTTTAAAAAAAATGAAATGGTATTAAAAAAAACGGACAAACCAAAAAAAGCTAAAAAAATTTATCGACATATCAATCCCAAACCAGAGTGATTCTAAGAACTCACTACTAATCACCATTCCTCATTATTTTGTTCGCGTGAATTTGCTAAACTGTCCACTAATAACCGTTGAGCATGGACAACAACACCGGATATAACATCACCAGGGAACCTTTACACAGACTCGGAGCGCCAGTTCTAGCTTCTTGGAGCGAGACTGCTTCCGCTTTTGTCCTTGCTTATGTGTCTCTTAAGTTTTTTTTATCACACACACGCACACGCACACGCACAAACCTAACTAAGGATTGAATCGAAGGCCGCTGTCAGACCCACGGACACGTCATCAATTGACCATCAATGTGTGAGATTCCATCGGCGCTGCTGAATCGTACAAAGTGTCTGTGTCCTGCGTTGGCTCACCCTGCAATTGGCACTGATTGCTTAGGGTACCTGCACCACAATCACAGAAGAATCTGAAACAAATTCAAATAGTTTAAAAATTAAATGGTATTCATGAGTAGCTTAACAAACCTATCATGCCGAATAAACTCTATGTCGTGACCCGCATGGCACGTTTTAATGCAATTCACACAAATGGCATTCCTATCTGTTGTGTTGCATGTACGGCACCTTTAAACCATTACAGATTCAAATTATAAACACGCACATAAATATTTTGCAATGTTTATTTCTCACCTATAAAAATCATGCATTGGAAAACTTGTGTAGCTAGAAATTTTATATAAACACTGCCCACTGCTCACTGCTTTAGCCACAGCATCATGATTATCAAAGATTTTGTTACCTATAAAAAACGAATGCATAAGTTTCGTTTCTGGCAACTTAATTCAGCCATTCACCCTTAAGAATTGGCTGTACACCACTGGCCAGACAAAGTCCACCAAATTTGTTGTTAAATATCTGATTGTTTTCAAGGGTGGCTGTCGCATTGTTTGTTATTTCTACACCAGCTGCCAAACCGTCAAAAATACGATTCCGCCGCAGAATCGGATGACTCTGAGTGCTGATAAGTACTCCGGCTTGGGCGTTGCGGAAAATATCGTTTTCCTCTAAGATGCCTTTACCTCCGTTGAAAATACAAATGCCTCCATCCCGTCCATCGTAGATCTTATTACGCCGAAGGGTAGGATTACTATCAGTCTTTATCCACACACCAGCCATAGCATTATCAAAGATCTCGTTCTGTTCAAGAATCCCTAGTCCGCCATTGTACACAAGCACTCCTCCATTCTGACCACCCCAAATCTTGTTTTTTCGGATAATCGGATTGCTACCAGTCCTTAAAATTAAATTAACAAAAATTAAAATAACGTCTAATCTCGTGATTAATATTATCATTTCCTAACCGAATTTGTACTCCTGAGTATAAATGATTGAAGATATCGTTATCTTCTAACCGACCATGGCCGTTGTCGTAGAAGTACACACCAACCTTGTAATAGTAGCAAAAGAAAAAAATGATGTAATAAGTGAAAGATTAAAAGAAAAGTGATAAATAAGCTTAATTCTTCAAGAAAATGAATACCTGTTTCCCACTGTGTATTCGATTTCTCCGTAACACAGGCGTGCTGCCGGTAGTTATCCACACTCCGGCAAGTGTGTTGGCATAAACCTCGTTTTCTTCAATTAATCCTTGACCTTTTTCATGCTGTCCATACGAAAAAAAAAATTTCAATACTCTTGACTTATTTTACGACTTCTTTTAAAAGAAATAATACACACCACATATATTCCTCCATGTTGGCCATGATGTATTTTGTTATGCCTCACTATTGGATCACTATTAGTCCTAATCTGAATTCCAGCTAGTGCATTACCTTTTGTAGAGCAAATCGAAATTTTAGTTTTACTCCACTTTCAGAATGTACTTCTTAAAGTTACCGTAAATATTATTGTGTTCTATAAGCCCCCTTCCTTCTCCAAATATATAAACTCCGCCTTGGTGACCGTTATAAATATCATTTCTCCTAATGGTGGGATCGCTGTTAGATGTGATCCAAACCCCAGCAAAATTATTGGAGTGGATTTTGTTCTCGATGAATTGGCCCCTTCCATTCTCGTGAACATATATACCACCCGTCTGACCGTGGTGGATCTCGCAGCGAACCACAGTCGGATTGGCCCCTGCTTTTACCTCAAAGCCCGCTATCCTGTTGTTATGAATGTCATTCTCTTCGAAATAACCCTTCAAATGAAACAAAACACCAAACTTAATTCAATGCCACAAAATAGTTGTGAATTCTTCTTTACTTGGCCATTGTCGAAAGTAAAAATGCCCACATCTCTGCCATGATGAATGTGATTTCGCCTCATGATTGGGTTTGCGTAGTTTTTTACCCAGATACCAGCCAGTGCATTTCGGCTAATTTCATTATCCTCGTAAATGCCCTGAGCGTAATCTGTTACGTACAATCCCACGTTTTCACAATCGCTAATATCGCAATGCCGTATACAAGGCTCTGCTCCTCTACCGCTTATACACACTGCAGCGCCCACTGCGCCAAACACAAAATAAAATGGTATTACACTTCATTTGAGACTAAGTATCTTCAATTAACTTCATTACCAACAGAAGAACTTCTGATGATGCAATGATCTATTGTGGGCGAACAGTTTTCCGTGATTTCAAGGCAGTAATGCTTATGATGTGGAACCGATGAGGTCAGATCAGGAGAAAATTTAAGAGTCACGTAGCAAAGGCAGGCTTCTCGTGCCCCATCCACAAACATTATTGTGGAAGACTCGGTAACCCGCTCCAAAATAACATTCTCCGCTACGTTACCAGCAGCTATAACAACAAGTAATGTTTAACAAATACTGTACTACCAAATATATTGTAAGAAAGAGTAAATCACCTGCTCCAATTAGAGCAACATTGGTATCAATCACAAGAAATTCTCCCTGATAGATACCAGTATGAATGAATATTATTGGATTTTCAACTTCTTCTGAATAATTAAATGCATTTTCTATTGTTTCAAAATACTAGAAAAACAAAATAATAAAGTTTGAAGTCAAGCGTTTCAAATTTTACCATAATATACCATAATATTTCTTCCTTTATATCTTTCAGCATTATTTTCATACATTTCCTGGTACCCTGGTCTTACATGCAAACCTCGATACTAAACAAGAAAAAAATCGTTCATTTTATCTCTCCGAAAAAACTAACATTTTCACTGCTCAATTTACCAGCTGCTTAAAACTTTCTTTCCATGGATTTTCGTAATCTGATTCTTCTGATTGGATGAAATCAAATTTGCAGGATCCCACGTGGAAAAGAGGTAGATCATATTCAAAAACGCTCTGATACAAGTTTTTCCTTTTAAGAAATATAATAATGTCAACATCTCTCAGATTACTAATCACATTGAAAAAAAAAAATCAATCTTACCACAATTCGGTGTCATTGCTAATACTATGAAACCTCTTGCACACTTGCGCAACTCTGCATAAATCTTGTTCGAGCAAATACGAAAAAATTGTCATGAGAACTTCATCTGGCAGATCGTATTGCAGATATTGGGCAGCAGTACCACTGACTGCACGAACAAAAAATATAAATAAACTTCTTGTACAAGTGAGTGTAAATACATCACCTTCATTAGCTGCCGATCCGAAACTGGAACAGGATTTACGCGAACGTTTCCTGGCCGGTGTCGGGCAGCTACTGCTACCTCCACTTGAACTGGGTCCTGAGCCATCTTGGGACGGTGACTTTCGACGCAGATCGTACGGAGGATGGTGAGCCGTGGGGAGTGGACAGGTTGATGGAATTGCGTCTAGCAAAACAAGACCTAGGGAGGGAAAAATGCCTTGAAACATTCCCTTATTGAATAGGTGCAAAAACAAGTTCGCTGGCCATCTGCAAGTTTTTGAAAAACAAAAATTGTGAAACAACCAAACGTGTTAAAGCAGATAAGATTAAAGATTTGCCAGATTTGTAGTTTTCAATTCATAAAAGAATTTCAACAAACCAGAATATAAAGAAAAATAATAATTTTCTAACAACCTATCATCAAATTACTAAGCTCAGCTGCAAACCTCGCTCAGCCATCAATTTCCGAGTGCATAATTTGCACATTAAACCTTGTACAACACACAAGTTTGACATTTATCAGTTAATAAAGTACTTGTGCTACTAAGTACTCTACGTTATTAAATTAAAACTTCTCGTGAGAAGCTTTCCTTTGGTCATGTTCAAATATAACGATACTAAAGAGGCCATGATCATGTTCCTCATAGGGTTTGCAGTAATTGTCGATAAAAAGGCAGAAAAACACGAGCTTCGAACGACTCAACTGGGGGGATAAACTGCGACAACACACAAAATTCTTGGATTCATCTTAACTTAAGGTCTCAGCTTTATTTGCTGTGTCATTCTGTCTTGTACACCGTTGGGGATTTGATTAATAGGCTCTAAACCAGCTCGGCTCAAACCTATTTGCTTTATTTTTTCTCACGTACTTCATTTTACAAGACTATCAAATAAAATACCACTAACAAATTAATTCAACTTAAAAATCTCAAACTGCAAATTAAAAAAAAATGAAAACTCGTCACGGATCAATTTAACATGACCTGATTGTTTTTAACAAAATCATTTCCCTTTTTAATAAACGGGAAACCACCAATTTGTGAAAATTTTTATTTAAAATAGGTAGGCCAGAAAGAAAAAAAAAAAAAAAAAAAAAGCTAACGCCTGCAAAGTGAGCAATACGATTTGGCTTGTACAATAGACTCGGCTAGGCCCCAGTGAGAAGTGCACAAGAATGCTAAAGAATAATGTCTGCTGCTCGTCCCCATATGACTCGACCTGCTTCTCCTTATGTGCACCCAGTGAAACGCGACAGGGAACCCCCTGTCCCTCCTCAAAACACCCCCAGACAGAGTTAGGGGGTAGGGGGAGGGTTGACCATTGTGAGCTGCAAGCACAAAGACTGTTCAGGTCAACCGATGGAGAAGGAGAAAAGATCAATACTTTTTAAATCAATCATTTGCATTGCTTTCCCCCTTACGCTTCTTTGTTCTTGTTTAATTATACGCAATTGTGCTTTCAGTAAATCTTCTTTTAATTGGTTAATCCTGGCTATTTAGTTACGAGTAATCACATACTGGTTAAGTGCTCAACATCGTGCCTCTTCTTTTTAAAGATGTGTTCAACTGAGACAATGTATTCAGCAGGCAAAACGTCATAAACAAATGTTGCAATCTCAAGAATAAATCAATATGGCAACCACCAAATACAAACACACCCAGGTTCACACTCTTTCTTTAACCTCAACAACAATTATTTACATTTCTTTCTTCTCACTTTAATGACCTTTTCATCTCGTTTAAATTAAATAAACTCTCAAAAAACCTGTTCACTAGTGTTGGAAGATTTTTATCTGCAAAATCAGGAAATGACATCATAAAACATTATTTTTTTTTATTTTTAAAAAAAGCAGGTGCATTTTTAATAAGTATTTTAAATGCTGCCGCAAATCTCAGGCGCTCTTAATTTTAATCTATTAGGATAATTTCGAACAGGATGTTGAATATTTAACAATGTATGTATGTTTAGATTGTAATTTCAAATCTTCTATTATTAAGTGTAAAAAAATATTGTTTTGTAATTTTAATTAATACATATACATATGCATACACAACACTTGGACGAAAAACGCCTCCTCTCGTTAAGATAAGGAAATAATTATTAATACCTGATTAATTAACATGTTATTGATAATACATTAATTGTATTTAATTTTGATAGATCATTTCATGACTATTTTACATGATTACTTTATGGTATTCACATTCATTTCCCAAAATTAAATGATTAAATGGAAAACTATAAAAATTCATACAGGAATTTAAGTGTGTTTATGACGAAACTCAAGCAACTGGCCATAAGTTCAACTTGACAGATCACACGAGAAATTTTCGTCGAGTATTATTTTTCACCCATCACAAATTAACACAAAACACGGCGCCTCCAATCTGCGCTTTACTAGCCAAATATTTCTGCATTCAAAAATCTTGGCGATTTTCTTTGATCTTATGTAAGTGTCCAGAAGGGAAAATTTATTTTCTCAAAAATTACGCAAAATAAAAATGTCGCATGCGATTTCAAACTTAATTTTGAACTTTTCGTGCGTAACACGCTTGTTTTATTTACGGTTACAGGTAAAATTATGTTGCAAATTGTCAGCTATTTTTTAAATACCCAATGTTCATTTAACGCAGCTCTCACATAAGTAATGAAGACAAAAAAAATTGGGAGAAAAAATTAAACGCAAGTCCAGTCGTAAAGGACTAAGGAGTTAATCGTAAATAGTCTTTCCCCTTTTTATTGCCATCATTAATTATTATTTTAAGTAAATGTAGTCGTTTGGTTTGGATCAAGATGAAATAAATAATTTTTTTGCTTGCCATAAAAATCAAGTGAGAATGAGATTAAAGTATGTGAGCATTCAATGGCAAACAGGGGGCTTCGCTATTTTCATTACTTTACCTGCTCCCGACTTGGAACTTTGAGCTGAGCGCTTCGTTCCTTTTCGTCTGGACCGCCGTACCCCGTGTCTCATCGCCCGCAACGTTGTGGTGGACATATTTGTCTCGTTTCGAGCCAATATTTGGGTTAATTTCAACAAAGAACATTCAGCTGGGCTTCGATTGAGCAGGTAGCCATTTTCTTGTTCGCCAGACGGAAGCTAATCAACAGCCAATCGTATGAGAGCATCGGTCACGTGATACAAAACCGCGATGCATGCGAAAAGAGGTTTTTAAGTTGACCGGTTCTGATCTTTATATCACGTTTCGATGAGCATTCAAATGCAGTTCCCTACTTTTACTGACGTCACAGACTGGATCGACTGCTAGTTACTTATTGTTTGTTATGTCTGTACTGTCAGCTGTTAAAGCATTTAAACTATTGCTGCGTTGTAAACATTTTTTAAAGCATTAATTGCAATAAAACAATTCTATTCATTACAATAATCGAACTCGCATATATTTCTAAATAGTTCCTTACTAATTTATACATTTAAAGCAAGCTTAAATTAGCTGTCGAAATGAGAATGATTCGTACGCACCAATTATATTAAATCCGGCAGTAAGCCCACATGTTTAAATCATCAGCCGTATAATTTGTATTAGTTATTTATATCTGTACTTATTTTTAAGAAGCAGCAATAAACAAACCGCAATTAAGAATTACACCATCAGATGGCGTCTTGTTGCAGCTCAGGGGAGGCGCGAAACTGGACTGGTGCTTTCTATTAAACATGGATATAAAACGTTTTTGTGTATCGTTTTGTAGGGCGCACGGATTTTGTCTAAACAGGTAGATATTCAATTGCTTCAAGGATTAGACAGATGTTCATCAGTACTTACTTGTAATTTCAGCGAAGCCACTTTGTTTTTAACAAGTAAAATCTCTAAATTTCCGCAAGATGAGCACGAAGATTTACTTAAGAACATCATTGACAACACCATCCGTCGTTCTCTAGAGTCACCAATTTTAACCAAAGAAATTTTGGAAAAATCATTTCAAGAAGTATCTCAGTATCTGTCGCCTAGCCCGGACAAGATATTTCATGTAATTGATGCATTCACCGTTCCAAGATTTATTTACAATGCTGAAAAGCAGAAATTCATATTAGATAATTCAATATTGAATATAAATGGAACAGCTGAGGATAAAGAAAAACTATTTAGAGAAAGATATCAGTTATTGAGTCAACGAACAAATCGACATCAGTTATTTTTACCTCCAATACCGGGAGCAAGCGCAGAGGAAAATGGAAAAAAATTTCAATTGAAACCAGTTGAATATTTATTGGCTACCACGTTGAGACTGGGGAACATATTGGTTTTAGGAATGCTCTCACAAATGAAAGAGGTTTGATATTTAAAAAAATATTTGATTTAAGAATTCATAATTTTTCTGTGCCAGGGAAAATTCTATTTAGAAGATATTACCGGTGCTGTCGAATTGGATTTAAGTAAAACCAAATTTCATTCGGGTCTAATAACAGAAAACTGCTTTGTATTGGCTGAGGGATCGTATGATGATGGAATCTTTCAAGTTGAAGCAATGGGATTCCCACCAGCAGAATCTGCAGAAACAACACGGTTTTATAAATATATTGTACTTGAAATACTATTTAATAAAATTATTTACAATCATTTTAGAACTTACTTTGGAAATGAAAATTTTTTTGGTGGACCCAGTCCTACGAATATAAAGTTGTCGCCGCAGTTACAAGAAATTGAACAGCAAAATACAGATGCAATGTTTGTAGTTCTATCAGACGTATGGCTAAATGAAATAAAAGTAAAAGATTTATAATTCCGGTTTTTATTTTTTAATTTCTTAAAAAATAAATTGTTTTAAATTCTTAATAGGTTCAGAAAAAACTAGCAATTTTATTAAGTGGATTTGAGGATTGTCCACCTACATGTTTTCTTTTCCTTGGAAATTTTCTGTCAGGGCCACCTCATTCTCAATCATCCCAATTACTTAAAAGCAGTCTGAAAATATTAAGTAATTTAATTATCCAATATCCAGCAATTGTACGCCAATCAAAATTTATATTTGTACCTGGAACTCGAGATCCCGGCATTGGCTCCATCTTACCACGGTATTGTATGAAAACATTATTACCGGTGTAATTATGTAAACTGTTGTCTGTAATTTTAGACCTCCGATTCCTACATGCCTGACGGATGATTTTTGTAAGAGAGTTCCCTCGGCGATTTTTACAACAAACCCTTGTCGCATCCAGTTTTGCACCAAGGAAATTGTTGTTTTCCGTGAAGATTTAGTAACTAAACTTTGTCGTAGTGTCGTCCATTTTCCAAACACGGGAGAAATTCCTAATCATGTACGAATTAAAAACGAAATATTGTCACTGAGTCATTTTAAAATTGTTTTTAAATCGTTTACAGTTCGCGAAAACGCTCATTTCCCAAAGTCATTTGTGCCCGTTGCCCTTGAACAGTGCACCAATTTATTGGTCCTACGACCATTCCCTTCGTTTATATCCTCTGCCAGATGTGCTCATTTGTGCGGATAAATATAATTCCTATAACGTATCAAATATGGAGTGTACAATTTTCAATCCGGTAAATCTAAATTTACTCACATAACTGCTATCACGTCTTATTCTTTACATCTTTACAGGGTTCATTTGCTACCAATAATGGGAACTTTACAGTTTACATGCCCGTAAGTGGTGAAATTGAAGACAGCCAAATTAAAGACGAAGATAAATAATATTTTGAATATGTAACTTATTTAAATGAACTTGCCATAAATAACTGGCTATTTTTAATGACATAAACACTTGACTTTTATTTGCATGAATACCAGTGTCACATATACACATATTTATTGCAATAAATATAAGAAAACCTGAAATTACAATTTGTAGTCTATGTCCATTTGACATGCACTTGTGCCTAGTATTATTTTACAATTGGAAACAGAATAATCGTGATGCACTCAAAATTTATATTACAACTTTTTTAAGAACAAAATTAGGAAATTTCTAAAAATCATTAATTCAATTCTCACACATATACTTAATGGAAATTCCCCTCACACTTATTTTTGTACCCAACTAACACCTAGAAATAAAATTTTTGTTTTCACCATTTCCTAATTAATCATGTACATCCAATTAGAAAAAAATTTAGATTTTAAACAGGTAAAAAAACTTATACATTGCAATATACTTTAAAAATCCGATCAACTATCAACATCAACAATTTCGAAGTGTTACCGTCTATGCTTTTTTTTTCCTATTTATAAACTTGCATAAGTTCAAAAATCGTAAAATAGAATTTGTTCCATAATAAACGGATTGGAAGAAATGTTTTTGTTGAATCTCATTTAAATTTTTCGAATAGGGGATGTAACCTCAAAATAGTTACTAAATTAAACCAAAATAAATCGCTTGAATTTCAGATTTTTCTAACAATACATCAATTCAAAGAGGAAAAAACTACAAAATAAAAATAGGAATTTGTTTTTAAAAAAGGGTAGTAACAAATCTTCGACAAGATACCACGCAGTTTAATTAAAATCACACATCATTCACAAGATAGTTTCCGTATAGAACACATAAAAAAATTAATAGGTTAAAAAAAGATCTTTGGCCATATTTTTCTCAAATCCTACAACAAACCTGGGGGATAAACTAAGAATGAAAAACGATTTTGTAAAATAAATAACATCGGGATAGGGCAGGAATTTATAACAACAAAACGCCAGGGATAAAAACATTAAACATCATCCAGTATCAAGATTGTCTGAATCTTTTCAGAGATGACTTCCCTGGGTTTTTTTATTAGAGCAAACATTTTTTGGTGTTGAAAAGAATTGGCTCCTCCATTGCAACTAATTTTGAAATGGAGATAGGAAAAATGAGAGGTAAAAATAAAATTTTCAGCATACATTGCTGCACATTAATTAACTCACACGAATTATACACTAATAATAAAATTAGTACAATATTAAAATTGACATGAGTAAGTATTATTATGTACACTAACTTTGTACATGTTTATGTATAAATTGTGGCGGGTTTTGTAAAGAAGATGCAGGAAGAAGGGTTTTTTTTTTTTTTTCTCTTTTGGTTTAAAATTCTCCTCTTCCTACACGAAAATTTATGTAAACGGAGGAAGATTATTTAAAGCCTAACGATTGCAATTAGATCGACATAGACAACTGGAATTAATATTTCACACACACTTATGTCGATTTAGAGCCATGTTTGGAACTTGTAGGGTTTATTTTTTATTTGTTTTTATATTATTTTTTTTAATGCCATCAACCAGACGTAGTTTTTAATGTGACCCTACAGAAATGTCAATACTAAGATTATTCGGAGAACTTCTCCAAGCTAAACTATGTTTTATGAGAAATTTATGCGACACACTGGACGACCAACCCAACGTCAAGAAAACCACTTTCCAAAATTCGAAATAAATTGGGCAGAAGAGGTAAGAAAATAATTGAAGGAAGAGAGCTATTTTATACAATAGCTAAAATGACTCTTATGACCCTTTGCACATTAATAAAAAAAAAATAAAAACAAAAACTAAACATAAAATAAACTATAAAAAATTAATATTTACCAGATAAACATTTAAAGGTAAATTTTGACTAGCAAACACGTGTAACTAACACATTTCGACATAAAACTGCCGAAATTAATATTATGTAATAAGTAATTTTTTTTATATTTTTCTTTTTTCCTTTTTTTGGATTTTTTAGTTAAGCTTTGTCCCATTGGGCTTACACTCGACAATGAAAAAACAAAATTTAAAATAAATTATTAAATTAAATAAATAAATAAATAAAAATCAATAATAAAAAAAAGAAGTTTGTGCAGAATCAATAAATGAAGCTGCGATTTTTCATCTATATTTCAATTGGACCAGCCACATTGACTAGATAATATGACAATACGGACGATAAAAATAATTAAAAATTTCAATGATGATTTAAAAATTTGAAAAAATCAAAAATAATAAATAATACTATTAAATAACTTTTAAATATAATATTCGTAGCCTAAAATTAATTCAATAAATAAATAAAAATAGCAAAGTAAATAAATAAAACTCTTAAGCACTGTCCTGGAAAAAATACCGCAATATAATTTTTTTTGATGGAATATTTGACAGGATGGAGAGAAAAGAGAGAGAAGGAGTTTATGGGTAGGTAGGAAGAAATTTGAATTTTCAATCTAAATTTTGAGATCTTTTTTTAAATAAATTTTTTTCTCTTCATTTCATCCTTACTTCGCGGCCGCCTGTTGTCACTACATACACCATGTTGCTCCGCGTTTTCTAGTTGTCTGTCTGTTCTTGGGAAAAGGTTTTGGCGGCGGGTCGTCATTGGACTACGATGCTACCGGAGATGAGCTGCTTTCTGCTTCCTGGCCCTGTGGCTCAGAAGGGCCCGGAATTATTGTTGGCACTCATGCTGCTTGGATCAGTCTTGATCTGCATACTGCCACTTACCACCATCGACGGCTCGGTGTTGCGGCGTTTTATTTTGCTCTTGATTTTCTTGAGCATCGTTGCCTATTAAAAATTAAATTTAGATTGATTTCAAACATTTGATTCAACCAATTAGGCACCTTGAGTGCAGATTTTAATATGACAACTTCGCCAGGATTTTGGATCCATGGCTCACCGTCAACTTGCACAGGCATCTCTGTACCTAATTTAATTTTTATCTACGATAAAGGCAAAAATATTCAGAAAAAAAGTATATTATTTGCTTTGTCTTGTTGTAATACTCTTACATGCCCTCCTTGAGCTATGCGAATGGCACTGCGGAGTTTGCTTTGGATTTGACCAAGGTGTACGACCCCAGTTACACCAACCAACTCCAGCATCCCGTCATAGTGAGTTGGTTTGGCAAACTGCGAGTCCTTTTCCTCACCCCACGGATTGGCGCCAGATCCCCAGCTGGAAGGGTAAGAATTAAGAAACACACGCTCTACTCGCTAACCTACATTACCTCAATATATTTAGAATAATTATTCCTTCGACGGGAGGTAAGTCGATGAGTTTATTATCGACTTCAACTTTTATTTCTTTATGCAAATCCTTGTACGTTTTCCGGCTCACCATTTTGCGTAGACCCATTTTTACGTAAACACCTTTATTATGTAGTCTAAAACGCAATTTTTGTCAGTGTTTTTAAAATTTAGCAATTTTTTCATGTTACCTGCTATTGAATTTGTTTGGATTTTCTTCTCTAGCATTGTGGAAATCCAAGCAAAGATCCGCATCGACGCCAATGCCAAAATAGTTATTCATGACGAATATTTGCGTATTATCCTCAGATGTCGAACCTGTGCTACTGTTCGGCACTAGACTCGACTTGTCCTCCACTTTATCTGCATCCGTATGAAACACGACCGTCCACCTTTAGAAATCAAATTAAATTACATAAGGTTCCAATTTCAGTTTTGTCATCAACAAATGTTCCCACCTGTCTAATCTAATTTCTTCTGCTTCAATCACATCTTTTAATACATTTAATGGATCCTCCCCGCCAGTGTAACCTGGCCCCCAACGTAATACACGGGCAAGGTCGTTCCCTAGAAAAAGATAAGAAATGAGATCACATCAATAATGTATGAAATCAATTTAACTAATTCACCTGTTCCCAAGGGGACAATAGCGCAAGGTGGAGATTGACATTCCGAGTCTTGGCCGACGTTATCCAGACACTGCAATACCCAGCCGATCGTTCCATCGCCTCCGCACACTAGAATTTTGTAGTCACGCACGTGCCGGAATACGTACAAGCTTTAGAAAAACGCCTCAAATTACTCAATATATTAATAAATGACATTTCTTTTTGGTTTACCCCGGTAAAGGTCCACCATTTTCCAAGTCAAAGACTTGGTATGGATTTAATAGTTTTCGGAATGAAGTTACGAGCTCTGAACCCTGACAACCGCCGCTCTTCACATTTACAAATATTAAAAGGGGCTAGAGATAAGTTTCTTTCATTAATATACATTCTCTTTCATGGATATTTCTATTAAAATAACACCTACTTGGACGTTAAACGGAAGCATTTGAGGTTGAACATTTGGAAGTAATAGCACTAGTAGAGTTTTATCATCATACGTTGCCTCGCTTAGCGCGTAAAACGCTTTGAAAGCTGTATCGGGGCTTTCGTACGTGATAACCATTGACCCGTATTCGTAATAGATTGGGCCAATGGAAGAAAATTTGTTATCTACAATTTTTAAAAAGAACTTTGTATATCAGTTGTTCACGATTTGGAATATAAATGATGTCACCTGGTCCTACAACGTCGAGTAGTAGTTTTTCGTACTGTCTCTGCGATAAATTCGGTGGTAAATTTCCAACATGTAGGGCGATGTTAGGCCCGTGCGGATCTTCTTTCCATTGAAGATAAAACCGTAGCATGTCCATTTGCCTAACCGATTCCTGCAAAAGAAAATGGTGCGGACAATTATGGCAATTAAAACGGGGACTCAATAAACGCATTTTCTTACTTTTCCTAAATCTTTTAAGATTTCTAATGGTTTTTCGTAAGGATCCATGACTCTATGCGTCACTGGTAAATTACAAAATCGTCAAATCATAGTACCCACTTTTTAACAAAATGTTTACCAGCTCCTTTATCGAGCGCAGTTTCAGTTATTCGATATTTTTGTGGATTCGGTTCTTCTAATCCGAATAGTTTCACAGCCGACCTAATAACTCCTTCGACCGTTGTGTCGCTAGCTACCAAAACTGGTTTATACGTGTCTTTAATACGACAAGATCTGTAATTTCCAAAAATTCAAATTCTAGTACTTCATCAGAAGATAATTTCACGTTCATCACCTTAATCTTCCGGGAAAAACCCTAATGTAAGTTTTATCTACGTCTTCGGCTTTTAACTTTATAATAATTGCGGGCCTTTTCCCATCTCTGTATGTAAAATGCTGGACTGGCGAAGTTTCGTCCACATCACATTCTTCAGTTTCTTTGTACCCAAAAATCAATTTCAATTTAAATTTATAAGTTCACATTAAAGTTTTAAATCTACAATGTTAAAAATTATATGTATTAAACAGTGTACCTAGAGCTTCTGTGATGTAAAAATTTTTTGGATCACTAGTTACATGAAACGCTCTTAACGCTGCTTCCTGTTTAGGGTTCATTAATAATTAATATTTCATTGATTAATGCTAGAAAAAAAGAGTTTTCAGACGCACCAAAATTTGTTGTCTCGTTGCATTTTTTGCCACTGTAATTGTTCGGAACATTTTTCTTTTCAAGGCACACGAGCCATCAAAAACTTTGATAACAACTGCAAAATTCATTATGGATGAGTCTGGAGTAATTAATTATTTTATTATACAAGTAACTTGCCATCATCTCTATCCCTTTCTTTTAGTGTTTGATATTCCTCTAGATCTTTGCTTTTTAAATCTGGACATGAAGCGAATTCCTCTGATATGCTCCTCGCTACAATGAAAAATTTTTTTAAAAAGAAATCCCACCCAGAGCCCCACGAAAAATAGAAAAAAAAATTTACTTACGGGACAAAACTACACAGAGTAGACGTATGCAAAAAAGAAAACAAAAAACGTTTAATATTGTACAAACGTTTTCTTAACTAAAATAAAATTAAACGTCTTATTACACGTTTTATAAACAAAGACAACTTTAAATCTTAAAGTAATATATAGCCTCAGCAATAAATAAACTGCCTTTCACATAAATAACATTTATACCTTCTTTTCTCCTCATCTGCAGGCCTATAAGTGTCTCCATGGGGACTTCAGTTCGTGGGATACTGACGCAAGAAGGGGGTAACATAATCCCTTCCAGATTGCCAAAAGTACATTCTTGAGGCAAATTCTTATAGCAAACAGCATGAGCCTGCAAAAGGACAAAATACGCCCTTCTCATCATCATTTCTAATGGTTACATACGACTGACAAATAAATTGTGGAGGGGGCATTTTATTACAATCTTCTCAAAATAATCACATACAAAACATTAAAAGAACCCTTTTAAAAGAAATATCTAAAAGGAAATTTAACAACTTGGATGATGGCGAATTCATTGACAGACATTATCAATCAATTATAAATCCATTAATGATAAAAGATAAAAAAAAATCTTAAAAGCTTTTTCATTTATAGATGAAAATGAGTAAGAAAAAGGAAAATATTTACCGTGATTCCACACCACTCACACTTCATGCCTGCTAAGCATTCAGCTGACCAACACGTTTTCTTACAAAATGCACACTTTGAATTTCCAGGAAGGTTTCCTTCTCGCCAATGATGGTAATGACAAACTGATTGCTAATTAAAAGTTACAACAGATTAATTACATACAAATAATTAAAACAAAATTTTTACAAACCAATTCAATATCAGGCATGTATGTTGCACATTCTTTACAGTCAGCGACCGCAAAGTCCTGACAGTCCATATGGACGTAATAATCACATACTACAAAAAAAAAATTCCCAATGAATAGTAAATCTCCCAGGTCATTTTTACTACACTCTAACAACGTACTTTCACATTTCATGGCAGTGCTATCCTCTAACCTTTTCCTACACACGTTACAAAATTTTCTTTTGAAATGACCCGGCTCTGTCCAGCAATGAGCAACTGGATTCTGGAATAAATAATTTTTCAAATGCGATAATTAGAAATTCCATTTAATTAGAGTCCTATTCAGTCGTAGGATAAGAATAATACAGAAAAAATATAAATAGCATAAGTGAAATCTAAAATTAACGTTCCAAAATATTTACACGTTCGGTCCAATGTCAACAAACTGCGTGACATCTTACCTTGACAAGATGAGAGGCAATACTGATACACGGCGATACCACGGTTTTCAGGCAACGATCATGAACTACAAAATTGCAAGCTGAAAAAAAAAAAACATAAAAATAAATATATTTTTACTGACTGTACAAAAACAGAGGTCTTTAACATCCGGCAATAGATCAATAGTCATCTTTTCATCTCTACACCAAACTTTATAATTTCAGCTTGACAAAAAGCTCACTATGATTTATCGCTCGCTACATTTTTAACATACAAAACGACATTAAAAATTTTTTTCCCTCCCCTTGCAAAAATTCGACGCAAAAAAATTTTCGCCCAATACATACAAAAATATCTTGTGAACTTTTCAATTTGTTTTTCTTAATTCAATTTACACCCATGTCTCAGTCTGTTAAAAATTTCAAACTAGTTTAATGAAATGCAAGCCTCCATGTGGCTCCAGTTTAAATATTAACTACCAATTAAATTGCCTCATTATAAACTGCAGCAACAGCATGGCACAAAACATCCATTTGCATTCTACTCAAGATGTGGGCACCCTTTAAATGTAGTGAAAATTTTTATTCATTTACATTTTACTTTTATATAAACAGTATCCAACTTGAATAAAATTCAGCATACTCTACTTGTCAGCAGTTGTCAACCCAACTTAAAAGGCTATGCTTAAAACTTTCAAATTACAAACGGAAATTCCGCTATTCGAATGCAAATCAGGCGCTTTACCCTTTTTCTTCCTCTGCCAACTAAATCCCATAACGTTTGTCAACTTTCAAAAACCCCTAAAACAAAAAAAAAATTTTCAATTCGTATAAACACAAAGCGTAAAGTTCACGGTATATTACATTCTTCGATACATTAAATCACAAGGGCACTTGTGACGACCTTTTAAATAATTTCCTGCAGTTTTTCAAATCCTACTCCAAGCACTTTTAAACCCTTAAAATAAAATCATCATCTTATACTTGAAGCGGCGTCAGTGTTCGTTTCGCTTGATTGTGCGATCGTTCGTGGATTTTCCGATTTTGACTTGAAGGATGAAACTAAATGATGATTCGATGATGCAAAGACGAAACAAGACACTTCCGCTTTTTACATATTATTTGACGTTCATATTAATCCATTTTACATAATTAATATTGTGTCAAAATACCGGAAAAAATAAATTCAAAGTTATATCAACCAAAACGATTTCACCATTTCACTTCCGATCTGTTTGATTACAACTTTCTTAAGTAAGGTCATGTCATGTCGAGTTACGACTTTTCACCCGGGTTTTTGTTTGTCTCTTAAACTCATTCGGAGAAAAATTCTCTTTTTATACATAAATAAAAAAAAATTCCAATATTTCTATAGGGGTTATACCAGGAAACGAAATGAACTTATTTGCGAAAATTACACGTTGTTGTTCAGGGAATAAATAGGACTTGGACTTCAAGCTTACACCCAATTATTAGAGGATTATCATGTAGAACCGTTCATTATTTACCAATTTTGTAATTTTAATTAAAAAATGAAAAATAAATTGAATACTTAACAAGTTCCATTCATATATTTATTCTTCCTGATTAGTTTCTCTGCACGCTTCATCAAGCATCGTCATTCGATGGTCACATTGGCTTTTCCCCACAATCAGTATCTTAACTTATTGAATAAATTCATTTACAAAACACCCTACAGTAGTTCACTTCCCAAAACAACATTTTTTAATCCATCCACTGTCTTATTCATTATCCCCATTCTGACCCCACCCTTATAAAACCGAAATTTCAAATTACGAACATCAATCAAAATATTTAAACTAATCAATTAAAAAGAAAAAAAAAACTACATCGATAGTATTAACCACAAAAAAAAAAACCGCATATCGATTTCCCCTATCATACAAGTCATTTTAATTAACCCCGAAGTAGGGATACAAAAAACCGTTATCTGATCAATCTTTGATTGAATAAAACTTAAGCACGAGCATGGCCTTACATGTCGTAACCCTATCATCATCATCTTACGAGCGGCTTGGTGCAAGTTGGACTGCTACAGTGCACAGTAAAACGACAGACGAAGGCGAAATATTGATCGGCGGACTCCACCACTTGAAAATGGGAACCAAGAGTAGAGCAAGTGGAAAAACGGAAGCCGCACGCCGAGCCCTGTCTTTTGCATTGCTTCGACTTCAAAGACTGATTTTGTAGACAACTGACAAGGTTCTCCACTGACCCTTTATGACCTTACGAAGAAAGTCATCACGAAGAATCCAATAAAATTTCACGGTATAAATTGACCTATACTAACCATCTTTTTTTATTATATAAAAATTTTATTGAGTTTTGCTAATTGTTTTTCGACTTTAAAAACTTCTAGCAATTTAAAAACGACCGGTTTAAATTTAATAAGATGTAAATTTTTTTTTAATATTTAAGAGACTATCCAGACTTGTATGAAAATGTTTAAAAGCTGTGGCTTTTAACTTTTATTACAAATTCGTAATTTTAGTTATAAATTCCACTTATACTGAGTAAAGATAAGATTTAAAACTGTAGGGCCTTGGGCAGAATTCTCGCTATTCATAGTAGGTAGAGAAATCTCTATACGAACATTGGCAAAAAACACTTCTCCATTTTGATATCTAGCTTCCGTGCCGATCGTCGATTTGTTTATAAACGAAATCTTCGTTTAGCTGCAGAACGAAATCCAACGAAATCCGATGTTAAATTTCATCTACGATTTTTTCATTGAAAAAAATTCGTGAGCAAAATATAGATTTGTCCTCATCTTTATTTACTTCCCTCATTACTAAGTAACAGCAAGTAGATTTTCCTTGCTGAATGTGTTGAATATCTGTAGGATTAAAGGCGCAGACCTTTAATCCTGGTGGCAGCCATTATGACTTCATACGAACACGCTCTCTTGATTGGTTGTTCATATTTTCTTACAGAATCATAGTAATAAGACTGGTTTATATAACATTACAACTAATTGACAAAAGGATCAAATTATAAAACATTTTACTATTACAAATTTCGGAGGAAACGCATCCATTACATTTATACGAACAAATAACAGTAATACCAAAGGCCCAACAGTTAAGTCACATTCGTTTTAATCATTTCTATACGCTTTTAATGGTAAAATATCTTTTAATTTAAGGTTAATGAATAATCCATAAATTTCTATTTAGAAACATTTGTCCAATCTTGTTTATATTTAGCTATATAATTACATTTTTCAAAGGAAGAAAAAGCAAGAAAGTGTACCCAAGGTTGAAATTGGTGCAATTTTCTTATCATATAACCTCTAAATAGCTACACGAGAAGACAACGTCATTTATATTAACAAAATTGTAGTAAGAAATGATGTTGGTTATTCGAAGCGAGGACGATGAATTGGGAAATTCATAATGTTTTGAATGATGAAGAGTTGAGTGGTTTGAGCCCAACACATCCCATCAGTTAAGGCTTTCCCCATAATTATAGTCATTTGTCAAAACAAGTTGTGTTTTAAGTGCGTGACGCACAAACATATCTCTATAATTGGTAAAAAAAAATTCAACTTAAGTGTAGGGTTGATTTGACAGTAATAAATGTGACTAAATGAAAATGTACACAGTACGTAAACAAATTGGACTAGTAGGATAGAAAAATAAAATAACTTTCAACACTAGATTTTAGTTGCAACCAAAAAATGTAATCATTTTTTCAATTAATTAGAAAAAATTATTAAAAATGTCATCTAGATAAAAGGCCATTTGTTGACATTTGATCTACAAAAAAAAATTAAAAATTCATTTTTGTTTAACACGAAACTTTTAAAATAAAATTTTAATTCGAAATATTTATTTTAATTCTAATTCATTATGTTTATCTTCTCATCAAATCTGTTATTGCGATGTTCGATCAAAATTAGAGAAATATGAATTGAGTTTAAGAAATTGTCGAGTTAGTGTCCTTGAACTTGTGTCTTCCAAATAAATTTCTCTGTTTTGTATTCCAAACAGCGCAATTTATTCTAAATAAACTATCCAAAGAGAAAAAAGGAACCATAAAACACCAAACGGTTGAAATAATAAAATGCAAATACGACAATATCATCATCGACCATATTTCAATTGCCTGCATAGCATTCATGTTTTGCAGGTAGGTACTCCCTAAATACTTATTAATCCCTAATTTGCAAGTTTAAGGGAGTATAAAATTTAAAAAAAAAGACCTCAACTTGGTAAAACTCAGTGTAAAACACCTCACACACAATAGGCTTGCTAGGCCTAGTTAAACTCATGTTGCTGTCATTACAGTTTGTACGCAATGTGAAATATTTGTATATTCATATTATAATAAAGAGGAAATGATACGGAACGTAATAATTTCCGCACATACAATCGTGAAGTAAAAACCCGTACGAAAATCCATTAAAAGTAGGCCTACTTATCGCACTTAATTTGGTAACGTTGTATTTTCCCCACTTGGATGATAATCAATAATCCAAGCAATAGAGCATGGAAATTAAGTAATAATCAAAGGTAAAAATAGTACAAATGATCGGGGTTAAATTAACTAGTAAATGATGAGTAAGAAAGATTCTCCACTCTGGCAGCATCTTAAACTGGGATGCTGCTGAGATGCAGAGGATGTAACGGCGGGAAAAAATGTGCAAAATGTTGGCTTACCTTCACAAACATATCCTTGACCGATTAATCCCCACAACATATCCGTACAATGGTGACAATATGTAGGCTTGTGGAACGTTTTCTTGGTAAAGGAATGACCATGACCAAAACTCTGCTCAGAATAAACCTCTGGTTCGTTGGAAGCCATATTGACTGAAGATGGCGATGGGGCCGACCCTGCCGTACCAGATTGTCCCTCGTTTGACGACACCAAAACACGATTCCAGGCTTCTGCGTTCACTGCAATAGTTTCAGATGAAGCAACTGCCAAGGTACAGTGGCTTTCGGGTCCCGAACACCCATGTCCTTTCGGGCGAGAAGCTATTTTGCCCGTTGCCGCTTAAATATCCCCAATCCAATCTTGACGTTGTCGCTTTCAGCGCTGGACGGAGCTTAGCAACCGCGCCGGACGATGGCGCCCTCAACCGGCTGCCACATCCGATGCGGCTATCGTCGAATGACGTAACACGTTGTCTATAATTTATAGCACTTCTTGTTCGCACTATTTACCGTGAGGTAAAAATAAATATTTTTACGTTATTATTCTACATTTCATTCAAAGTTTGCTTAACTAATTATTTTTTACGGTGTTACCGAATTGGGGGCATCACGCAATAACGATAGCGGCTCCTTTTCAACAGATGATCGAGCAGTCAATAAAAGGTCATTTATTTTTCTTTAACCATTTTTATATCTTTCCAATTGAAAAAAAAACTTATCTACACATTTAATACTCTTTTAAATACTAAAATAAAATAAAAACGTTGCAAATATTATAATAAATTTTTATTTTAAATTTATTATTTGGTCTTACAATTTAATTTTTACGTGATTTTCGTTTCATACGCTCCGTAAACCGTTTTTTCTGATGAGCTTGCATCTTTCCTTTCTTTTGTCTTTGTTTAAATATTTCCTCTTTCGTTTTCAATTCACGACGTGGTTTTCGTTTTCCCGAAGAATTTTCTACTCCTAACAAAATAACGAAAATTATAACTTATGCCAAAAAAAGTACACTTATACGATTTACTCTTGTTAAATTGCTTCTTCCTTCCAAAATTAATTTCCCTTTTCGGTTGCGTTTCTCCCTCGCTATCATCCCCATCCTCTTGTTCCATCGATTCAATTTTAGATTTTTTTTGCCATTTTTTGTACAAATCAGTTTTGTAACTAGCCGGTATCCATACTCCGCTTTCTGTCTTAATTTTTTTGACTTTACTTTCTTTACCAGTTACATTCACAAACTTCTTCTTCTTACGATCCCTAAATAAAAAACCATTCATTGAAGTTAAAGATTACTCTAATTCCAAAATATTACCATTTTTGTTGATTATTGCTTCTGTTTATTGTATGAATTTCATCCCCAGTAAAATCTAAAACAGCATCTGACGCTTCAAAATTGAACGTACCCTTATCGACCTCCAAGCTGAAAAAAAATTTATGATCAACTGAAATGTTAGTACATCCCACATCATATAAAATTAATAATCTTACCCTCTTTCTAAATGGTGGTCACTAGGTTTGTAAGGAACGTAAAACTCTGAATCTTTAGTCTGCGGTATTTCAGACGCTTTTCTTTTCCTGTTTTTCGGTTTAAAAATGTGGCCCTTATTTTTTGATGGTTCGATTACGTAATTAAAATCAACCTATTAAGTCATTAAAAATGAATTAGCATCTGTGCACAGTAAAGTTTTTTTTAAATTTTACGTCAGCGGTATCAGCATTGTCCGATGATTTCTCGTCTTGCAACTTTGAAGTTGATTTCAAATCATTGAGTTCACTCATCTTTTTGTGATGACGTTCAACAACTTGGCTGTTCTTTTTCCTAAACTCTCGCATTACAACAGATCCTTGTTTTTTAACAGTTGTGTTAATTTCAAATATAGTCTATGTAAAATGATTATTAATAAATTTGTTTTCCCGGTTTAAAAAAAATTCTTACCGAATTTGGTTTATAAGACTTCATCTGTTGTAATAAGTTGTTTTTAGCGATTTCATTCTCATCTTCAGAGGCTGAAATTATTTTATTATTTTGGCGAGGTTGAATAATGTCGAGTGAACACATTAATAATTACCAAATAATGGATGTGTTCCCAAATTATGAATTTGAAAATCTTCTTTCATTCGTCTAATAGATTCAGTTGAAGGATGTGGACAAGATTTTAAATATCGCATATACGCATTACTGCAAACTTTCTTCATATTAACCAAATCAATGTTTCTTGAATGCCACGATCTCAATTCTTCATCTACTTCATCAATTACCCTTCGTGGTACTGATCCAAAATACCCATCCCAATCTATAAAAAAAATATATAATTTTCTATTTACAAGATAAAAGTTATAAATAAGTTACCTGAAATTTTTTGTCTATTTTCTGCATATTTCATATTGCGTCCAAGAAATAAATGTAAATCAAGGACGTAAGGTGTTTCTTCGGGCGAAACAATCGAATGTGCTACTCCACTGCGACCAGCACGTGCCACACGTCCTAAACACAAAATAATTGTGTTGAAGAAAGTGAAATTGAAGTGACAAAATAATGCTTACCAACTCTGTGAACAAATAATTTAGGTTTTGTAGGGAAACTGAAATTGATTACATTATCCAAGATGGGAATATCAATCCCTCTAGCTGCTAAATCAGTTGTTATCAAAACCCTAACAGCTTTGGACTGAAATTTTGTGACGTTAATCTTTCTTGCTAAATGATCCAAACTACTATAAAGGTAAGTAGTGCTGATACCGGCGGATTCAAGTATCTGTTGAATTTTAGATCAATATTACACTACAAAAATTTAAAAATTAATAATTACCATCTGCATATATTCAACGTGGTGTTTAGTAGCTACAAACAAAATTGTCAATTCATCCTTAGAAATTACCGACCGTAACAATTGTAGAAGAGCAGCCAGTTTATCTTCTGAGCGACAATGTATAAACGATAACTAATAAAGGATCACCGTCATATATAACATATAAAATACAGAAATAAATTATTTGTCTCACTTTCAAATTTTCACTCAATTTGGAATCGACATCCAATCGGATCAATGTCGGATCGTTTAATCCAGCTTTCGCAAAATCGGCCATTAATTTTGGTAAAGTGGCCGAAAACAATAGTGTCTGTCTATTTTCGGGCAGTCTCCTCAAGATTTCTTGTAATTGTTCTGCGAATCCCATTTCAAATAACCTATAAAGACAAACATTTTACTTTTGATATTTTGTATTCAAATAAAAATTGCTTTAAATACCTGTCGGCCTCGTCAAAAACAACGTATTCAACGGAATTTAATTTTAAACCCATCTCCATGATCACATGAAGAAATCGGCCCGGAGTTGCAATTATTCTGCAAATAAACGAAAACGCCTCAATATAAATTTAAATGTGACCTCCCAATTTTTTTTCTTACACATCTGGATTTTCATGCATCGCAGAAAATTGTTCGTCCATTCTAGCAAATAAAGAAAAGTGAATAATAACGCACATGGTAGTGTGCAACAAACTTACGTGTTTCCTCCTAAAATCAATGCAGAACGTAATCCGACAAATTTTCCTATCTAAAAATTGTTTTAATTAGTGCTTTCAATGTAAAGGAAATGTCAAAATTACTTCTTTGAAAAATTTTTCTGTTTGTAAAGCCAGCTCTCTAGTTGGTGATAGAATTAAAGCTCTTGCTCCAGTTACTGCTCTTTTCTTGAGTCGTTCAAACAGCGGAATGAGAAACGCAGCTGTTTTCCCACTCCCCGTTCGGGCCATTGCCACAACATCTTGCCCATTAAGGAGAATGGGAATGCACTGAAAATATTTAAAAGTAAATGTCTTGCGCATTAACATGATAAAATACTTTACTTTTCGTTGAATTGGAGTTGGTATTTTGTAACCTTTCGCTATAACCCCTCTGAATATGGGTTGACTCAAACCTGAAATGTCAATTTAAAGTTTATAATTGTCACACATGCCTAGTTAGTTAATATACCCATCGACTGAAATCCTCCAGACTTTTTCTTTTTTCTATTCTGGTCGGAGACCAGTTGTCTGTAATCCAAATCTTCTGCATCCGACTCCATTTTTCTTAGCACGTGTACGCCGATAGGATGTCGTTGGCGACATCTAGTGACGAGCAGAAACAACCGGTGTAATGCCCATATATTACGAAGGTTTGTTGCTGCCAGCAAATAACGATTGAAGAACAAGAAACGTGTTATTAAACATTTAAAAAACTTACAAACTGCCGAATTTTTTATAATTTAGTTTAAAATCATTTAGAAAACAAATGAGGACAACATTTAAAATTTAATTTCAATTTTCTACCTTGGAGTTTTAGACTACCGTACTTTTGTACCGCAAGGACGCTTTGACTAGTGCATTAAAGTTTGACGACTTTGTTTTCAATTCAGTAATTAAATTAAAACGAATTAAGATTAAGAATTCTGACTTTTGTGCTAATTTTATTTAACATTCTGCTTCATACCGTTCTTGTTGTTCTTCTTGAAAAGGTTTTTAATCGCAACCCCCAAAATATTCAAATACAGGCTTCTCTGTGCAACATTGTAAAGAGCAGAAAAAAAAAAAAAAATCATTGATGCAAAAACAATTTTGCCTAAAATCTACTCTTAATATAACCTGTCAACATTTATTTTAACAAAAGAATATACTCCAATCACTCACAAGAGAAATAAAAATTTGATATTTCAACAGATTTGCTTGTATAGTTCCTGAACTACTATTCAGTTACATGACGCGAATGAATGTTTTAAAATTGCAAAACCAGAAAAATGATCTAAATTCACGTGTATTACAAATCATATACCTCAGAATTTAAATCTCATTCAGCTTCTTGTTACATATCCGGAAACATTTTTCTCTGATGTACCCGCGCTCTTCAGTCGTCATTTCGGTTTCTCCACCAACTTGTAACGAATTACAAAGGGCAACTAAAACTAAATCAAAAAGTCTCATTTAAATGGCAGACTTCAAAATCTATTTCACATTTTTTATCATTTCAATGTTAAAAAAACAAACTGAATCGTCTCTAATAGAATTTTTAGACCCAGATGACCCTGATTCAACTATTAGCATTGCCAAAATAATCCACTCGAATTGTAAGTAAATCTTAATAAAAAAGATAAAACTCACAGTATTAATTTCTTACAGTTGAAATCTGGAAGAAATGCGATCGAATTTGCCAGGACAAATTCAAACATCTCGCGTTAAGCTATAGGACTTGCAACCGCGCATTATCATTCATCATTATCTGCCTATACGACGGAGGCAAATTATCGCCGGGAGCTGGAGCGGATGGCCCGGTACCAGCAGAAGTAGCACCAGCTGCGGATGACCATCATGACGACCATGACGACCATCATGAATTCCATAGCCAAGGCTATCAAGAAGTCCATCACGAAGAAGACCATCACGAAGAAGCAGCTGCTCCGGCCAATCCTGCTTCAGGTGAAGACGTACCAATAATAACTCAGCATAATTAGCACAGACTACATAAAATGTGTAATACATTTTTCATGTGAGAATTAAAAATATAGTTATAGAAAACGCATTTCTTATTTTAATTTAAAATACTGAATTATAAAATACATTTATTAAAAATTATGCATTCGAGACGTATTAGATAATTAATAAAAATAATTTTCTTTCAGCATATATTTTAAGTAAGACTATTAGTAAAAAAAACTATGTACAACATTTAATTGAGATCCGTAGACACGGTTACTTTCACCATTAAATATTTACAATAATTACAAAAAAAACATCCAAGCTTGGGGTCAGTGTGTCCACCTCGTGGCCTCTAGAACTGTAAAAGCAGAGATGTTGTAAGAACAACTCATTTGATTAAGCGGATTTTTTTTTACAATGCATGCACTTAAATAAAACTTCAACAAAAATTTGAAGACGTACAGCAAGTAAAAGTGAGTTAGTATAACTAAGAGTTGAAAATTTATATTTGAAAAAGTTCAAATAAAATTTCATTAGTTATCAGAAAAATTACTGTCCATTAGGTGTTTTAGAGTATTTAGTAGGTAGGTAGGTGAAAATTTTGAAAGTTCCTTTTTTGTGCACACAAGGGTTAGTTCGGGTTTTATTGCTGAAGCAATTTACCGTTGATGTGATCAGTTTCCGCCCATGTTTTCTTTTCCAACAATTGACATCCAATTATAAACGGTAAATGTAAGTGATAGTGTGCAAAGAATGGTAACGGATCTGAAGAATCAAAGAACGCTTCACTACTTCTCCAGAGTTGACGGATGAAGTGTTTCATTTGTGTTATTGACGGTTGCCGAAGACAACTCAAAATCTCTGGATAAATACAGTATTGCATTGGCTTAACCACAGATTGCAAAGGCCTAATTAAAAATTACAGATTTAAGACTATGAAAGAAATGCAGTGAATATATATCAAACCTGTCTGTTACGCAAGATTTTCCTTGCACCAAACAATCGATAAACTCTGGCTGTCTTTTGAAATTAAGAAATGGCACCCCAATGTTTGGACTGCAACTAACTGGATAGACACGCCCTTCTTCAGATACGACTAAGTTAAAAGTCAAGGCTCCTGATTGTATTCCTTGTCCGATCTGAAAATAAACAATTATCAGATTACACGTTCAAAACATAATTTTAATCAATAAATTGCACAATTTAGCACACAACACAGCCAAAGAAGACTGACAAGAAAACTGATTCAAGTTGTCCATCAAATTTCTTTATCGGATTATTGATAATTACAATTAAAATGTTATTCCCTTTTTTCATGTTTTTTTATACGTTTTGAAAAGTTAACGACCGATTCGCAACCAAATACTCAACAGTATCTATTCCCAATCGTGCCTCAAAATTAAAGACTCAAGATTAAAAGTATTGAATGGCAGTCCGTCTTTTATCATGATAAAACCTTAATTACCTGTTTCACAGTAGAATTTGTCAATTTCATGATCTGCTCATTTATATCTTGGTTTAATTGAAAATCTGAATCCGGGTTATTAGGACATGTGGAGATTGCAACACATTGCCCATTACAGATTAAACATGTGCTGGTGAATTTTTCCATTGAAAACAAAAACTGAAATGTAATGAACTGTAAATAAAAATTAAAAGTCTTTATTGCCTTTGTAAGACTTACCGAATGTAATCCGGCTAAGTCGGTCAACAAACTATCTTCTTCTGGCACTGAATCTTCTGAAGAAAGTGAATTGGATCTTGAAAGCATAGCACCAAAGCCATCACTAAAAGAAAAAAAAAGTTAATTGAGTTAATAGGTTTTCTAACCAAAAAATAAGCTAAATTTATATTAAATGTTTTTGTAAGATAAAAAAAAATCTATTCAAAATTTTTTGCTCTATGTACAGGTCATTTTTAAAAAAAAAGTCTAATCTCACACAGTGTGATCATGACTAAACTTTGACTAAAATACGCACTCATATCGCTGATTAAATAATTAATCGTCACCGATAACATTTAATTTTCAAGGTTCAGATATTCAAGGTTGCTAAGCTGCAACCTTGAATCAAAATTACAGCACACACCGATTAATGATTACAATAAGAATCGTAACTGAATTGAAACTAACCTGGCTGAATCGAATTTATTGTAAATGTCGTGATCCGTATCAACATTGTTGTTATTTAATGGAACCATTGAAGAACATGGGTACAAGATAAAAACTCGACAGCCTTGACGTTCCAATTTATTTTTTGTTAAGAAGTCAAATCTCATGTCTTCAATTCTTGAAACCGGAATGAAAACATCGACCTGCGATATGAAGTACACTAAAATTAATCATAACTGCTAATTATCGCTTTGTTTTCATTACCTGTTCTTTATGGGCGATGATACAAAGTTCTCTAATATATTCTTGGACACTTCTCCTGGGGTCAGGCACAGTGTAATAAGCGTCAATTGCATTTGAGAATTTCGTAGGGTTCAACCAGTTAAGACCAAAGTCACAGGCAATTACTCGGTGCCCTGATGCATTCAGGAGACGCGCAACGTGGAGAGCTACAGCCTGAAAACGATAAAAAAAAATTAATAAGATATTTTTTTACCTATTTAAAATTGATATTTGTCACGTCTACACAGTTAAAATGTTTATCGGTAATTGAACTGGGCAATAGGGTTAGTGAGTTGTCAATCAAGTGCTATTTTATCAGATAAAATTGAAATATTTAAAAGACCCTTTCGCAAGAGTAAACTTTAAATGTTTACGTTCTCACTGAAAAATGATACTTTCCCAAATGGTAAAAACAGAGATAATTCTTCAACACATTTTAATGAATGTTTGTTTGATGATTTTTTTTTTCAAATAAAATTAAATAATTTAATTTGAAATTTGTATTACCCATGCGGATGTTCTTATCTGTCATACTAAAGTTATCATTAGAATGTGTCTCAGGGACAAACAGTTATTTTATCACTTAAAAAAATAAAACCAAAATGTCGTCATGAATAAAAAAATTGCCAGCATAAAAAAATAATGAATGAGTGGATAATAAAAAACACGGCTCATTTAAAATTCTAACAACTTAATAGCGATCAAAAGTTTTTCCTAATTGCTTTTAAAAAAAAAACACAAGAAAAAGTACTTAATGACTAAAGACCGCTTCACTGCACAACACTCAAACTAAAATTGAGTCTTGTCCTCAACTCGAAATTTTTTCGCCTACCGGAGGTTATTAGCTAAATTAGTTATTAGAATTCTAGATAGTAATTTTTCAAAAGTTGTTCACAAATTTTCTATAAGAAGGAAGTTTAAAATCGATTTCTTACCTGTGAGCAACCATTGATAAGCACAGTTTGTTTTGGTCCCAAAACCTTTGGTCTAGAGAAGACTGAGACTACACTTTGAATAAAGAAATTGACAGTTCGGTGGACGAAGCTGTACACGAGAACGACAACAATGAATGGCAATATCATCAGCCACTGGAGAACCAGCAAATAGGTCAGTAAGGCAATCATTAAACGGCATTTTTCGTACCTACAATAAAACCAAAAATTAATTTAGTCAAGTTAACTGGAATAAAAGTTAAAATGAATGAAATTTGACTTACACGCTAATATTCGACGAAGTTTGGCTGTGTCTCCGCCGCAAAGATCCCATTCCATTTCGGGATCCTCTTCTTAATCCTTTTCGTAACATTTTACTCCCTTCGCTAGGACTATAACACCCAACTTGTTTGCAGCCCATAGTGTTCGCTAATGAGAATAACTGTGTTTCGAAGAGACCTAATCTATAAAATGTCTAGTTGGATCAAAGTCTATAGCTTGCATTGCGTTTGGATTACAGTACTTTGATTCAAAGTTCAAAGTATGAGGTTGAGTGATGTAAATAGTCCCAATTTTTTACTAATAAAATGAAAGAATACACGCACTTTGGATGAGCGACCTCTGAACCACAATTATCTCACGATTGGTACGTGATGCCCGGCGCTGTCTGGCCAACTATTGAATGGTCAAAGATATATCTTGATGAACAAACTGTTGACTGAAAATCTGGGGATTTTTTTTTTGTTAAGGCCTTGATGGGTCATACAATTTTTAGAAATAGGAAATGTTCCCGTAAATTGTTTCATACTTTTTCCTGAAATTGTCGCGCAATGCAGGAAAGAGAAATCAGTCTGGTTTTCCCAAGCAGTGGGGAACAGGAGTAACTCCGTTACTATGATTAGCAGGCCAATTTGATTAAATGATTAAAATTTAATTTAATTTAATTAGGATTATCAATTTTTTTAAATCTATGCTTTTTTCTCTAATTAGCTTTAATTAAGTCCAAAGTTAAAATAGATTTCTTGTAGCTCAATACAGTGTCTCGAATTTTTTTCTCCTGATAACTCAGTGAAAACCTATTCACTTTCAATTAAGAATGTGTTGGTTACTGTTCTTCGTACCCTTGTTGTAACGTTATTAAATTTCATACAAGTTTCACAAGAGGAGGCTGATCAAAGATCTTTGCACGTTGAACGTCTGATCTTTGTACTGTTTCCCGTGAAGAACAAAAAATTCTGGAATATATTGTTTTTGTTGACTTTGCAATTAGAAGATTTTAGAAATTTAGAAGATAATACTCAAAAGCAAAACATTTAATAGTACTTCACGTTTGTATTTTTACGTTGATTCAATATTTTTATTTCTTTTCTTATTGCGTTTTTCTACCAAACAGGATGTATTTGTTGCTCGAAGATCTTGACCTCCGACTATCTTTGCATCCAAGAATATTGGACTTTGTTGAGGTGATTTGTTAAAACGGAGAGACAACGGTCTTTTGGCTTACACGTGACATTTGCATCGTTGCTCGACTTAGGAAATTTGTCCAATGAATTGTTTTCAATATGCACAGCGCACGTTTAAAGTTGTCAGCCTAACTAGTTTTAGCTGTTCATAACGAGTTTGAAAATAATATCAACTACTTAACTGAACTTTTGAGCACAGTAACTAAAGCTGGTTTTGTTTAATGTAAACTTTGTATCATCCACGTGTAAATATAAACTGATTATAAAAAAAAAACCAGACATCAAAAAAATAGTCTGCTCTTTTTACTTCACTTTCTCAATACTTTCTTTTAATTGATTGGATTTAATTATTTATCTCAGTATTAACTGTAAAATTAAAGCTATGCAACACGTACTTTTTTAAAATAAAGGGCTAGTAAGTCACCAGTTTCACCTATTCTAAGCAAGTGATCGAATCATTTTCCTCAAGAAACTAGTAAACGAATGATGTCAAATTTCGAACAAAACATGAAAGAATATCTTACAAATTCTAATAACCATGTCGAGACTCTTAAGAAAAATGGTTATGTAGAATTCTAATAAAATGCTGGTTCTAACCTAAAAATAAGTATTATTTTTCAAGTGTGTTCACATCCTCAACTTTAAATCCCAGATTACATCAAATTTAATTTCAGTTCAGTCCATCAGCCACATGTAATTTAGTTGTATCGAAGGACACGTATTGCAGTAAAAGTTTTAATCAGCAGCACAGACACATATTCTTCTTACGATAAAATTTTACACACCAACTTTGTCTTCTTATAAAACATCATCTTCTGGCAACAATTTTTTTTTCGGTTTCATCTTCCATCGTTAGAACTTATGCCACATAATTTTTTTGGATTGCATTCGTAAGGCAAAATAACAAGGCAACTGAATTACATCCGTTTCCAATCCAAGCTCATAATATCT
>JAQGAS010000511.1:0-46516 GCA_034686365.1 Pachymerium ferrugineum | reverse complement strand
CATATTAATTATAAAACCGCCAAAACAAACAAGTAATAAATCACCTAATTGAGGTATTCAATATTGAAAAATTATATTCACTTGAAAGTCATTACAATCAATTACGAAAAAATAGAGCTTAATATCAGTCCATTGATGAGTAGTCCATCTGTCGTCCATAAACGTTGCAGTTCAGACTATTGCAGTAAGTTAATTCTTTTTTTTTATGATTCTAATTCTTTTTAGCACAAACTCTCCATAACATGAATATTAAGATTTGGTTATAAACTGGTCAATGATTTTTCGTTTAGATGTTTCACCATTTAGCAGTATTTATTTTGTTCCTGAGTTCAGTCTTGGCAACATGGCACGAAAAGATAGATCCTTATCAAGTTGGAAAGACCGGGAAGATAAAAGTGATAAAACTAGTGGAACCTGTTAAATGTAATAAATTATTTGTAAATTTTACTCAAGTTTTAAATCGATCAAATTTAAATAAATTCCAGATGACAAGTGCAAAACCTTTTTTCAACAGCATATAACTGATTTCGTAAAGTTTCACTTTGAAATGAAGTCATTTATATATTACCGTATGTACACCGTAAAAAATATTTTTCTAATACGAGCCGCTTATGGGTGTTAAGAAACGGCAAGTTTTACCAATTTAAAAGTAAACAAGAGGCGGATTCGATTTACAGGTTTAAGCCTTTACATGGTTTACATCCTAAATACCTCATTTTTTTAAAGTGTAGTTTAAAAAAAAACATCTAACGTATAATTTATCTGCCAAAAAACTTTTAACAGAGACTACGAAAACAAAATTGAAGAGCAAGTCAAAACGTTAAACCATAAACTTGATGACAAATTTCACGCAAAAGTGACGTCATTCTGCTCCAACTATATCGATGGGTCCACAAGAAAGGATGCAGTTACGTTCAAACTAAGTGACTTGGAAATTGAAGAAGAAATGTCAAGTTTTCATCTCTCCAAGAATCATCTGAAAGATGCAATAAACGACATAAATAAGTAAAATTTAAAATTTTGTTTCATAAAGATATTTAAACTTTGCTCTCATTCAACTCAGGATATTGGAGGCTTTGGTTGGTATAAGATCTAGCGATCCAGATGAAGAGAAAAGTTGCTTCAAAAATGCAGTTCACGAAGCACCAACTAAAAAAATAAAATTTGATTTGCACTGTCAAAACGACAAATTGGAAAAGACAAAATCAAATGAAACCGGCCATTTTAGTTTCCAGTTGCACGGAGCGGATGTGTATATAGATTACGTAGCTGTGAAGAACAGGCTTTGGACTTTTAATACTTTTCGATTTAATAACGAAAAAAAACTCAAATTTCGAAATATCAAGTGCAAGGGCCTAAAGAATTTGTAGCTGAATGCGAATGCCTATTACAGTCTAATTTTTTCCTGGAATTGTACATAGCTTATTACAGTGTAGTAGGAGAATGTGAGTTTCAAAATTACTTTTCGAGTTATTTGGTAGAAGGTGTGCAATGGTCCTTATTTTCAATATTAAATAAATGCAATTTAAAATAAAAAATAAAAAATTTCAAATTAAAAAACTTTTTTTTTGTGTTAAAACTACAACAATGAAGACATGAACGATGTGAAAATTTTTAACCACAAAAATGACAAATTTCACATGGTCGATACATCATTTTGCTCAAACGTTATTATCAAGTCTACATTTAAAGAAGAAAAACAAAATGCAGCAATAGACAAACTAGATAATAAGATACTAATAGACCCAAGTCAGATTGTGCAAACCTGCATTTGTGTCTGATCAAAATGAATTGGCTACGTGCACATTTCGTTAGCTAGGAGCTGCATATGGTCAAGTTGACGTATATTTGCATACAACGAATGTAGTTTTTTGTAGTGAATCCTAAAGAGTGGTTCCAGCCGCTTATGGTAAGACCAGATTACAAATCTAAATGGCTGCCTATTTATCAGCTAATGTTGCTTCCGACTGCCAAATCAATGGGTTGCCGGTAAATAACTGGGGTAGAGATCGTAGGAATGATAGATGTAAGAGTTATACAGGAAAAAATTTGTATTTTATAACTTGAAAGTTATTGGAAAGATTGACTTTCATAACATCTTTAGTATCCCTAAAGAAACACTTTTCTATCAAAAACCTTGAGTCGTTATTTACATTAAGTTTTTTAGTTTTAGATAAAACGTTCAGGGAAAATGACAAGTGCAAAGCTCTTTCTGAGATGCTAACAACCATAAAACACAGCACGAACCATTAGAAAGTAAAAACCCAAACTTTTTTCTGCTGATTGAAAATGCCTGTTGAATTCCAAATTTTTCTTAGAAACGAACAAAGCCTAGTAATTGAATGGGAATATCAAAAATATTTAACAAGATGGACCCTCCCCTTGTAAGAAATATAATTCAGATAAATAAAAGTAACTGAAATGGCACCAAGAAAACTCTTTACATTAAATATTATTTTTGGGCCAGATTGAATCTGTATTAACCGGTAATTCAGAAAACAACCAAAATACTAAAACCCGGGCGAAGCCTAGTAATAAATAGTAATAAATAAATTCATAGACTCACAAGCTGTGATGGTGATCCACCATTTAAGACTACTGCAGCTGCTCTAAATGTGCAACATTAGCATAGTGGTATCTTGATTCGTAAACATATATAAAACCTATAAAAAATCAAAATAGTAATATTTAAAATGAAAAATAATTTATGGTTTTGGGAATCAACATTCAATAAAAAATGTTATTTAGTGACCTAAGATTAAAACAACGATCAAAAATATAAACCGTATAAAGAAACAACCGCAAAAAAAAGTTTTAATTACCTCTTACTGTTACGAGTTCATTTCATGGTCAATGTAACGGTGTACATCGTGTCGTGGTCAAAACAATTATCGCCATCTTAACCGGAAATCAACAATGATGATGACCAATGTTTGCGGTTTGGCATGACACGCCATCTATGAATAAATACAGGCAGTTATAAAAACGTGAAAAAATCATTTTCACTAATTCAAATGGCGTAAGACATGACATTCATATGAAATATTAAACAGAAATGTCTTACAATTCCATCTCACTCCTTTCAATCTTTCATTAAATTTGAATTTCACTTTAAAAAAAAAAGTTACTAAACATATTTCATCAAACAATTTTTATTCACAATGAATTGAATTATTACAAATTCAACCAATCAAACAACGATTATTAAGCAACTCATAAACTTTCCCTTTCAACGGAAAATTATAAGGTACAAACATGGGTAACTGCCATTTCTCGGCTTCCAACCCGCAATTATAATACTCCATTCCCACTTGACCTTCACTTTTATCCATAAAGAGAATCTCGTATGCAATAGTGTAATACGCCTCGGGAACCTTGAAATGACTCTTTGGAACATGGTTAAGGAATTCCTTGAAAGCATTAATAATCTTCTGCTTTTGTCGCGGAAACCCCCGTCTCAAATTGCTCGCTCGTGCGTACAGCAAATCCCAATGATTCGGAAACAGAGTCAATCCAAAATCAGCTACCTCGACTCCTAAATTATACTTCCCCAGAAAGGCAAACACATAGCACAATATCACTCGAAAAGTGACTTCATCCGGGTATTTATCGATACAATTCCAAAGAAATTGGTGCATATCGTAAATAGCGTTTGAATGTAAATACGCGTGACAAATACGAGCATCTTTATCCAAATTGGATATTTCTCTTTTACGTAAAACATTGCCAACTACCAGTGTCGCCAAAACGCGATCTGGAGGGCTAAACACCGGTACGGTTGCCTCGATTCTAATAGAATCGGCCAATTCTTGAATAAATTCAGGCGGGGCTTTGCCTTTGTATTCGCATAACAATTCTTGGGCATTGTAAAAATGCTGTACAGCTTCTTTCAACTTTTCCGCAATTGGGCAGCCTTTTTTAACATACGGTTCAAGGACGTTCAAATCATATCGAGCCGGTGAAGTAGTGGCGAACAGTGGTAACATAATGCCATTTTCGATCGGTTCCATAACAAAACCTTCCGCCGCCTTTAAGTAACGACTTATTCTCGTTTTTTCACCATCCGAAATATCCAGTCCTTGTCCAATTTCCCATTGAACAACTTTTGAAATCAATTCTTCCATGTCATTAATCTGATCGCGATACTTTTCAGCAAACTGGCTGCAGTATTCGGCTCCCTTTCGGTACCATTCAGTGGCTTTGTCCACGTCACTTCCTTCAGACAAGTAGTAATCAACCAAATTTTCAAATGCTTCAATATTTCCTTGCGATGCTGAAAGTTGCCAATATTTAATGGCGTTGATAACATCCCATTTTTTGTTGTAATACAAATCAGCCAAACTGTTGTACGACGCAATGTGACCATGTTCGGCTGCACGGATGTACCAGTCAATTGCATCATCCAATCTTTGTTCAAGTCCATTCAACCCGTTGTTGTAACAGTAGCCCAACACGTGTTCGGCTTTGGCAACGCCAAGTTTCACTTGCCCGTTTTCATCAGCCGCCTCAGCCGCAACTTGGAATAACAACTGCATCGCCTGCTTTGGGTTCTTGACAACATACCTTGCACCTTCACTCAACATTAGAGCTAACTTAAACATTCCCCATGCTTGTTTATTAATCACTGCTTGAGCAACTTGTTCAGCGTACAACCATTCTATATCTTCGGTATCTGTTTTTTCAGTAATTTCAATAGGCCACTCAATTTCATCGAATTCCTTGATTTGCTCCTCGTTCAAGCAAACCATATTTTCCATTTCTATAGCCTCTGCTTTTAGAGTTTTCAAAGTAGAAGCAATGGTTCCAACATCTGCCGCTTTATCTTCTTTTCTCATATCATGATAAATTATTTCAAGAAAGAAGTAACCATCCGGCCATGTTGGTCTCAATTCAATAGCTCTTTTGGCGTCTATTTTGGCCATTGCTCGTTGTTTTAGTTCACCGGTACAATTTGAAGCTTGTGAACGAGCGAGGTAGATGAAAGCTTTGTCATAAGTCGACAATTCTGGTACATTCAATGAGAAGAACTTTGAAAACATTAAAATGGCTTCGAGATATTTTCTTGGGTCAAAAAATTCATCAACGGCATAATTTATGAAATCTTGAGGATTAATCTTGTCAATACAGGTTGGATGCAGCTGCCGGTCTAATTCCATTTCCGGTTCGATTAGAATGTATTTAAGATTGACCAAATCGAGAGCAGAGTGTCCAAAATAAATTAAAATCGTTTCGAATATTTTCCATGAGTGATTGAACTCTTCATCAGTCATTACCATTTCGAAACGATCACGACGAACTATGTTTTTTCTCTCTTCCTCGAGCGTTTGGAAATTCATTACGTCTGTCTGGGTGAAAATTTCCTCCCCGAAATCCATCCTTGTCAAAACGTGACATAGCAATTTCAAGTTCCATAATTCAATATCTCCTGATAACAACAATCTTTTCTGGCGCTCGGTAACTGCAACTAGGACTTTTCCTTCAACGCCCGATTGAAAAATTTTTCCTTGGTCTTCGGTATCAGCCCAAGGTTGACCTTTAACCGTCAGCCATGTTTCTCTGAATATTCTTCTCAAAGTACAAGCTGCCCTGGGAATCATTAGACAGTATAGTCTGACAAAATTTTTGTTGTCAAATGCAGACATCGTATAATCTGTTTAGAAAAAAAAACATGATTTACATTTCGCATTTTTTCGAATTGCGTGGGTTTTCAAAACCAGGAATGCGGATCAGTGGCTTGGAATGGCGGAACGGAACGTAAAGAAAATTTTATAGTAACAAATTAGTGATAAATATTATAATAAACACTTAGATTTGAGATCATAGAGTTTAGAGAAACCTCCAAGTTTGTCGCTTTATCAGTCTCTAAAATGGAATTTAAAAACTACCCGGAGGCGGACGCTGTTCCACTTCCTGGTTTTGACGTAGCCTAACTTATATTTGTTTATTTTGAATCGTTCGTCTAGGATTTTGATTCAGTAACCTACCGTCACAGGAAAACCAATAGTGAAAATAAATCACGAGCACGCAAATCCGGTTGAACTCAGGAACAACAGTCTTTTAAACCATGGTTGAAAACAAATGCCGTGATTGTTTTGAACCTTAAAAAAAAAAACGAATTCTTTGAACATCGTCATTGTACTAAACTGAAACTTGAACGTATTTGCCCAAGATTGTTGAAAATACATTATTCTTAAAAAGGTGATTTATTGCTTACTCGTGATACTGTTTTTCTTACAGTTAGTGGACGAGTAATTTTTTACGTCTTTTGGGAATTTATTTCTGTGTTCTCTCAGGCAGGCGAAGGAAATGTCCTCTTACCCGGAAACCAATTGTTGCACGTCGCGCCATCTATGAATTGCAGTTGAAACAACAACGGTCTGGATAATATTTTAATTCATGTAAAATAAAATGCTTGTCATGTATTACGAAACATAATATTAAGTTCGTATTTCGAAAACTTATTCAACAATTTTATTACATTGAACTAACAAATTCCACAATTATTAAAAATCTCTCTAACCTTCACCTTGATTCTTACTCGGAAGGAGAGGTTTTAATCCGCTGTTTGTCAAAAATAAAATTTTTTTTTCAAGCTACACTTTTTATTCAAGAGAAATCGGATAAACAAGAAATTCAACTAAACGGTAATTAATCATTTCTTCCTTTCAATTTCAAATACAAAATAAACAGCAGGCAACACTAGCCTTCATCCATGTCACATTGTAAAACCCAAGTTTGATCTCTCTTAAGGGTTGCCTCAAATGTCAAGTAATACAATTTAAAAAAAAACTCTCAAATTCTAATAATTGAACGACTTAATAAACATCCCAAATGAAATTATGTAATAAAATGCCTTGAACGTTGATTCTTAAGAACTGCAGCCAGAAAGAACGTCAATAACCTTCTCCTTATCAGTGACCAAAAAAACTCTCAAATTCTAATAATTGAACGACTTAATAAACATCCCAAATGAAATTATGTAATAAAATGCCTTGAACGTTGATTCTTAAGAACTGCAGCCAGAAAGAACGTCAATAACCTTCTCCTTATCAGTGACCAACCCAAGAGTCACATTACGAGCCCGGACGGAAAGCAAATCCCAATGTTTCGGAAACAAATTCAACCCAACATCAGCTACCTCAACACCAACATTATACCTCCCCAAAGAAGCTAAAACATTAGACAGCATTACTCGAAAAACCACTTCACCCGGGTATTTTTCAACACATTTCCAAAGAAACTTTTCCATATCATAATGTGCACTGGCATGAAAATACGCGTGACAGATACGAGCATCTTTATCCAAATCACAAATTTCTTCACCTTTTCGTAAAACGTTCCCAACCACCCGAGTGGTTAAGCAGCGATCCACAACACTTAATGCAACAACGGTTGATTCCAGTCGAATTGAATGGGCCAATTCGTGTACAAACTCCGATGGGGCTTTGCATTTAAATTCGTGAAGTAATTTCTTGGCATTGGTAAAATGAGCGACTGCTTGTTTCAACTGGTGAGCATATAAGCAACCTTTCATGACATAAGCATCAAGCACTCTCAACTGTGGCATTGCAACGACACCTTGTGGAGAATTTGCAATATTATTTTTACCTTTATTTTCCTCATGCTGTTTAACTTTCTTTTCTTGCCGATCTTTGATCAACTGTCCATACTTTTCGGCTAACTCCTTCTTACCCATAACCCCTTTTTGATACCACTCATTAGCTTTATCAATATCGTCCCCTTCGTTCAGATAATAACGAATTAACTCATTCATTGCTTCAAAATTTCCATGTCTTGCGCCCAGTTCCCAAAACTTAATGGCGCTGGATTTATCACCTCTCTTGTAGTAATGCAGTTTGGCCAAGCTATCACAAGATGCTACATGACCATGTTTAATTGCACGATTGTACCAAATCACCGCGTCAACTAAATCAATTGAAAGTCCACCGTACCCATTTTCGCTGCAGTAACCCAAAGCAAGTTCAGCTTTGGCAACATTAGGGTTCAACTTGCCGTTTAAGACAACCGGTTTAGCAGCAGCTTCAAACAACAACTGCGTTGCTTGTTTGGAATTTTTGGTTACATAAGTTGTCCCTTGACTCATCATTAGAGCCAAGTTGTACAATCCTGAAGCTTCTCCTTCAATTGCTGATTTGCAAATCTCTTCAGCAATCAACCAATCATCATTTTCATCCCAGTATTCTGGAATTAACTCGGTGCAATCGTCGACCGCTTTATATTTACAATCTTCGACCTTTCTTAATACATCCAAAGTTTCAGCAATAATTCCGTATCTCCTCGCTTTCCATCCTTTACCAATTGCTTCATAAATGGCTGTAAGTACCTGGTATGTATCAACCCATGTGGGACGTAGTTGCAGAGCTCTTTTGGCGTCATATTTTGCAAATTTTATTTGCCTTAAATCCCATATAGCAAATGCAGTTTTTGAACGAGCGAGGTACACGAACGCTTTATCAAAGGGCGACAAATTTGGTATTGGTAACCTTAAGAATTCCGTGTACGTGTAAATTGCGTCATAGTAATTTTCTTCTTCGATAAACGAATTTGCGAAACGTTTGAATCTCTCAGGAGGAATTTTGTCTTTGAATGGTAGTTGCAGCTGTCTATCAATCTCCATGTTAGGCTTCAAGTCGATGTATTTAATGTGGATCAAGTCAAGAGCTGAACATCCAAAGTTAATTATAATTTTTGAAATCTCCTGCCACGACTGATTGTTTTCTTTCTCATTTATCATCTGATTTTTACAATAAACGATTTTTTTTCTCTCTTTCTCCAGTAATTGAAGTTCTGTTTTCTCTTTCTGGCTAAGAATTTCAGTGCCAAAATTCATTTTTAGCAAAACGTGACAAAGTAATTTTAAGTCCCATAATTCAACGTTGCCTGATGTAAGGAGTTTCTTCTGACATGTACTTGCAGTCCGTAAAACTTCACTTCCTGTTGCATACCGGAAAATGTCTCCTTGAATTTCGGTATCAACCCATTCACCATGTGCAGCTTGTTTCCACTTCTGTCGAAATGTTCTTCGCAGTGTGCATGCGGCTTTGGGAATTAGAAGGCAGTACAGTCGTACAAAATTGACTTGCTCTTTCAAAACCATCTAATGAAAAAAAAACGTATGTTCAAAACTTGGTTCAATTAAATTAATATAAAATGGCCTAACCGACTTCTCTGCCATTATCAAAAATTCATGTTATTATTTTTCACTCATTAAAAATGCAAATCCGGGATGGCGGATTTAAACCACGCGAGAATGATAGATACATTCAGTGTGCTTGACAAACAGTGCAACACCATTGTTAATGGCTGAAGCTTATCCCACAAATCCCTTCCAAATACAGACTTTTAGAAAAATATATTTGTGTGTAGATGAAATATTGTTAACAATACAATGAGTAAGAAAGCACTTTTTAACTCAACCGGTGCTGATAAATCTTCCACTTAAATTTAACTTCAGGTAAGCTAGTTGCCCAAATTGAAAAATTAGCATTATTTAAAAAAAATCAAAAAAACTTCAAAACACATTGCCCTACATAGCTTTATGCTGCCCGTTCGAGAGCAAAGTAAAAATATTAATTTTTAAAAAATTTTTCTTACTTGTGTAAATTATGCTCCTGCAAGAGTTGTTAGAATGAGTTCGTTGGATGTAATTTTGGGTAGTTTTTGTGATACTGAATTGATTTTAAATCTTTGGCTGGTTTGTCAAATATGTCCTTTCGCTTGTTCACAAGCAATTGACGAGCAACAACAAATACATTGTGCATTGATCCAAAATTTCTCGAGCAAACAATAAATTTATTGTTGCCAATTACATGCAATTAAAATGGAGATAATTCCTCTCTAAAAGTCACAAAATGCCAATTGTTTTACTCGAGCGTGAAGCAGCCCAAGTGTCTCGACTGTGGAAGCACTCACAAATATTATTTCATTCGATCGCATTCTTTGGAAGTATTTTATCGAGTATTCCATTCGAAAAAGTTCGCAGTAATTTCCACGGTAACTGCGTACTCAACGCCCAACTATCCCTTACATTTCAAGAAGGTCGGATAAGAGTGATTGAAGATCCAATTGTGACAAAGTGGGGGTCGAGTAACGCTTGTTCATTTTGCTTGTATAGTATAGTTGCATCATCCATTTATGCTTTTGTTTTTGGTTGGTTTTATGCGATGTGCCCTCGCGGTGGAAGACCTACTAGATGGTACAAAAAATCGGATTACTTAATATTATTTAAAAATTGCAACTTTCCTTACAGGGAATATAGTCCCCGAAAGCCATGGAGACTTGTTTTCCCGTCACTTGTATTCAGCTGCAATTTCGCTATTGTTTTAGCAGTGGTTAGTACCTTAATGGTGTCGGGTGTTGCGGAGTTTTGTAAAGGATTAACCGCCCAGACAGATTTGAGGTAGCTTTTAAGCTTCAAGTAACATGGAAAATTCCTTCAAATATTCCTATAATTAACCACTGTATTTTTCTTTAGTTGTCAGAGCCTTCAAGATGTAACATGGGAGAATTACCATAACATGAAAAATTTTTACGAAAACTTAGTATTGGCTGAGGTAAGTATTGAAATGTGTAAAAAACAATTTCTTTAAACATAATTTTGGATACTTGTTTTTATATTTTATAGATAGGTTGTTGGATCAGTGTTGCCGGTTGGTGTGCTATTTTTGGGATTGGATTTTTACGTTGTTGCCTTACTATAGATTTTGTGGCACAGCCCCCACCATCATCTAACGTAGCACTCGAAAGCCGAAATGCAACGCCAGTAAGTGAAACCGAATCAAATAATTTAGAAATACAGAACCAGTAATGCGAATGTTTAAGTAATTCTTGCTACTACGACTCAATTGGAATTTACTGTAGAATTGTAACTTTAAATTTTGTAGTAAAATTAATTGAGGCAATAGTCAAAAACTAATGTATTAATATTAAACAATTCATCCAGTCCATTTTCACCTGAAGTTGGTGATTGGATTTCCTTAGCGTCCATTTCTCTTTGGTTCGATTCCTGAACCCTTTACCAAAATTATAGACATTTTAGTCCCCCACCCTAAATAACCTCTTTGGACAAGCAATTTAAGAGCATTGGGCTTAAACTTTTTCCTCCTGCATTGCCTATTAAAAATTATAATGATAATTGTGGAATGAATTTTTTTTTTTCATTTTTAGGCTTTGTACTTCACTTCGATTTTGTGATCGTTGGGTAAATTGAGATTAAAATAGCACCAAATACAATCTAGTTTTAAACTTTTTACTTATTAAATCTCAGACTAAACGGTCTTTAAATTATAAAATTTGCCATTAATTTCTCTCTAATACATCATTAAATTGTAACCTCTTTTTGCAATAAATTTTGAAATGTAAATAACATTAGTGACCATTAAAATTGTCTCATACAAAGTTAAATTTTAAAAAATAATCTATTAATATCAGTAACTAAATAATTTAAATAAAATTAAGGCTCCTTTGAAGCTGAATTTTTATTTTACTCGACTGTGTTAATCAACTGCGATGAAATAAATTCTTGAGAATCAGGAGTTAAGCTCGCTTCACTTGCAGTTATAAATTCGGCACTTTCACTAACGGAATTAAATTCCATACTATTCATCCTCCAAGACTCAGTTTCTTTAATTTCTTTTTTCACTATCACAAATATCTCCCGCTCATCCATTGCAATCTGATGTCTAAGATAAGTAATCAAATCATTTTCCTAAAGAAAATACAAAATATTACAACTGTCGAAATCAAATATCTACAAATATACTCGGCCAATTAGTTCCGGATTATCTAATTTCGAATCCAAATTATAAAAAATGCCATCCACTTCACGAATTGCGATCCAATGTTTACGATGAAGTGGAAGCTTTACAAATCCTATGTAATATTCAGTTGGAATATTTAAAATAAAGCCATGAATGTTATAAAAATTTAGGCACGAAGGATCCCTGTGTAAGTAAAATTTTAGTTTAGTCATAAATTTTATTATTTAAAGCGTTGGTGTTGTAGTCCTTCCAATGAATTAGATCATCACTTTATTGTATTAATAAGATTGGATCAACTTTTGAACAATTTGTAATCATAAGTTGATCAGTTTATAGTCATTAGTGATCAATGAGGGTAGCAACTAATTAATTAATTAATCAATCAATCAATCAATCAATCAATCAGACTCTAAGTCATTTTACAGCAATATTTAACTTTCTTATTAATTTCTAGGAAAATTAAAATGTTAAAATTCACTTAAATACATAGCACATTTTTTTTTACTAGCAGTGATTAATAACACCACCAATGAATTTGATCAAATTGAAAAATAATTCTCAATGTGATCAACTGACTAAAATTATTGATTGATTAATTCCCATCACCGATTGACTACAAAATAATCAACTTCTTAATGATCATTTATTATAGCCACTTGTTTTATAATACTTTAGCGTGATATAATTCAATTCGAGCTACCGCATTACCCACTTTCTCTTGTCAAACCAAATGGCTTCACAATTTTTTAACTGCAAGGCTGCCATTATCACATTCACATCGTAGTTACCCAGACCAAAAATACTTTTATGAGGATTTAAGAAATGATTTGGTGACAACCTGAAATATCAAGATAATAAAAAATTATTATTTATATCAAAAAGACCAAATTGATTAGTACAAACTTGTAACATATATCATCGAGCAGTTGTTTTGTGAAAGCTGTAGAATTTTGAAATAAATTATTCAAAGCGTGTAAGGCGCATAACTCTTTCTCTTGTTTCTCATGATAAATTAAGTTGAAAAAATTTCCGTTGGACATGTTGTAAGTAATTTTGAGGTAATTTCATACGTTCGATTCCAGTTTTTTTCCGGCAATACCACATTCTGCAAATATACAAAATAACACAAAGAATGTAATGTTGAATATTCATCATTCGGCAAAATACTACCTAAAATCCCCTAAATTAACGTCCTTTAAATGAATTACTGACCCCATCGAAGAATAAATTGTTCCCACAGTTTGACATTATTCAGTTGAGAGTCGTTTAAAGAGAAGAAAAATTAATTTTTACCTCATCTACATGTGGCAACACACCACACGACGCAAAATGTCGTTTGGCTAATTCTTCCTGGTTTGTTTACAAAATCCGCCGCCAGATGACTATTATAACTGGCCTCCATGATGACGAAGTAGTGGCGGAAAATTTGAATTTAAAACTTAAATAAAAAACAAAACTTTGAAATTCGGCAAAAAAAAAAAAATCCAATTTGTCCTCTTTATTTACAAAAATCACGCATTTCAACCATCAATAAAATCAACAACATACACATTAACCGGCCAAATCAATTCCGTGGGCACCTTAGTGTTAAGCTGCCATGTATTATTCCCAGCTTCATATTTCATAATTTTTCCACTCCGATCCTCAATCCAAAGCGATTTAGAACATGAAAAAAAAGCCATCACCCTCACAACCTTTGGATTCGTCTCCATGTGCACCCACTTATTCTGCCGGGGCAAATAGAAGAAAAGTTTATCCGGTTTCTGACACTGGATAGCATAGATCCTCTCTTGATGATTAGCTATCAGCAATCGAGAATCTGTATGCAATCTTGATATAGGACACATCTCATTCCATTGATTAACACCTTTATTATAATACTCGCAAGTTGTGTTAACCCGAAATTCGTCCCCGGTGCAACCACCAACAACATAAATAACACCATCAGCTGTTGCAACATTTGGTTGAATTCTAGCTTGTTTCATATCAGCAACTATTTCCCATTGATTCTTCACAGAACAGTAATACTCAACGCACGCCAGAGGTTTATTATCTTCACCCCTACCACCAATAACATAGATGTACCCTGACAAATGGGTCATCCCAGCTTCAGATCTCCCTACGGCCATGGGAGCCAACTTTCTTATAGTTTGAGCCTCGAGGTTGTAGAGATAAGCAGTTTTCAATTTATTTCCTTGAGCAGTTTCTCCCCCAACAACATAAATGCAGCGATTGCTGTGAATATTTGATGCGGCATCTAACGGTAGATTAAGACATCTCTTCATCTGAGACCATTGTCTTGTAAGTGGGTTGTACGTTTGAGCCACTGGAATACCAAATCTAGATGTCGCTGTGAATAGTAAGTAATCATTTACTAAATTTATACTTGATGTTTTGTTTGGCTCTGGGGAGGCTAAGTCTTCATGTGTAGTATCGCGGTTAATTTTGGACACTGCTGAATTTTCTGAGAGTAGTGTAAGGCATGAATTCGTTTCCCTAGTGCAGCTAATATCTTTCTGCGGAGGGAGGGTCATCATACTTTTTCTTTCCAGGTTGCCAAATCGCTTTGGGAGTTTAATTTCCCTGTTGAATTTCTCTCCTCTGATAGTTGGAGTCAAAGAGAAAATATCACTCTCTGAAGAATCTTCAGGTATGTCAGCAACTATAATTGTTTTCTCTTTTGAGGGTAGACAAAACTTCTTGTCACTTGCAGTGGTTAAGAATGAGACTGAACTTTTGCTTTCAATTTCACCGATCACTACTTCTTGACGTTTCGTCTTTGACTGACACTTTTGAACGGTGTTGAGATCAATATTAGAATTGTTGATTTGTAAACTTGTTGACTTTTCTTCAAAGGTGCTGACCACTTTTATTGGACTGTCCACTTCGCAGCTGTTGATAGAAGATTCCTTGGATGTTGGTTGATAACTAAGTGAAACTGGTGTTTCATAGATTTTCCCACTTGAAACACTGGCTTCCTCGGAGAGTAGTTGAACCGGTTGAAAATTGGAGTTGAGTTCGCAGTTTAATAACTCTTGACGTAATTTTGGATCAATAGTCAACCCAATGAGGGACAGCAAACTGGTCAGGTATTTTGCCCTTCTTTCTTGATCATAGGAACCCCACATTGCTACAGCTTCCAAAATGATGTTGCTGCTTCCGCTTACTAAATGCTTGCAACTCAAAACGCATATCATTTGTTGTAGAGTTAGCAGTGGGAAGTACTGACTGTGACAATACTCTTTAAGATTAGAAGAAACATATTTGACAACAACAGCTTCTGATTCTTTTAGTTGTAATTCTTTAACCATGTCCCACATGGAGTAAAAATTGTCGATATTGACCACATGTGTCAACGCACAGCTTGTGATATTGTCCAGACAGTGGATGTTTAGGCCTCGAAATGCAGATAAAATCTTAGCTAACTTTAAGCCTTCAATGTCTTTAAGGGTTAGAGTACCAGTGTACAGGAACTTCAAAACAGAGGTAAAAGTTTCTTCATCAACATCATGAACATTAATCCTGGAAACTTTCTTCTTGTTTTTGAATATATCTCTGAAATAGTTGCTGCTTGCTGCTAGGATTACCCGGTGTGCTGGATGGTATTTGTTGTTGCAGATTAATGTAACGTCAGTTAAGAGGTCGATGTCTCTCATGTAGGCGAGTGCGGTCAGTAGGGATTGTCTTCTTTCGTTGGCAAACCGCTGCAACCGGGAATGGTCACCCATTTGTACGTATATTCATTACTAAGAATGCAAAAAGTTAAAATTATATGTGAATAATGCAATAATGTGTAAAATTCTGTTAATCTTACTTTCCAGTATGAACATATTAGAGTGGGATACACTTCCACTAAACCTAAGATTGGAATTGTTGATTTCAACAATAGAGGCAAATCATTGTAATGCACAAATCACGTGATTCAAAAAAGGAATGGCCTAATGTTCTATCTAATGTGAAATTCCAAATAAGTAATATTTTTCCATTTTTAAACCAACATGTCTGATCTAGTTACAGAGAGTTCGTTATCCTACCTCAATTATCTTGGTGCATCAATGAATGACATGCGTCTCAGACGAAAATTTATCGACACAGTCTTAGTTTGCGGCGAACGAAAATTCCCCGCACATCGTTTGGTATTGTGCAGTCGAAGTCCTGTCTTCCAGAAGATATTACTTCAAGATACCGATGCTCAAAACTGTATGAGTGCAATCGACTTGGAAGATGTTGAACCGAAAATACTCGACCTATTGCTAGAATTCATGTATTTAGGCCGAATATCCAATTTTACTGACTTGGTCGGTGAAGATTTTAACAAACTGCTCACCGCTGCCGAACTACTCAACATCAACGGGGCAGTTTTGTACATGTGTCACTCACTCTTGGAGCGGAAGCAAGGAGAAGCTGTTACTATTCTTTGGGATTGGGCTTCCGAATTCGGCAAAGAAGAAGTTGTACAAGATGTCATAGCTTTTATTGCCGATAACTTGAGCAGAATCTGCACGGAAAAATCCTTTTTACTACTCAGCCGTACACGACTGATGGCTGTTTTGGCCCACCACAAGTTGACTGAGCGATATCCTCAAGATGATGTGATGCTGGCAATACTGAAATGGATTTACGAAGATCTAGAGTCTCGCGAAGTCTATTTTGGTAACTTTGTTTCCTTTGTAGCCATACACAAGTTATCGGAGTCATACGTGAATCACCTGGTGCGGGAAGAACCATTGATAAAACAGCTGCCAGATTTTCAATGTCTACTGTGCGGCGGCGCTGCCAATCAAACTGAGCTGCTTACTCCTGGCACCGGAAGAGTGGTGAAAAAGCTTGTTTACCCAGATCAAGAGCGCGATGTAATTAGAGTGAAAATCCTAAATGCTTTACATCATCAGGTTGTGCATTTGTCCATATTGGGGCATTTTGCTCAAATTAATAATTCTTTAGTTATTTTGCAATATGGTAATTGGTGATGTAAAGCTTATTCAAATCAATTTAAAATTTTGCATATTCTTAAACTGGATTTTAAAAACTTTTTCTGTTCCAACAGAAACCAAGAGAGGCCCTTAAAAAAAGTTTAAGTAGGTCATTGTCCCAAACTGGATTTCATTTTTATGATTTATGGGCTATAGCAGCACCACAAGGTCGCAATGCTGCTTTAACAACATACACGTTTCCTGAAGCAGTCTCTATTGTTGAAGAAATGACTCTCATGATAATAGGTCGCGATGATATGAACAGATATGTAGTGCATTTGTACATGCCTGACAAACAGACCTGGTCACTTTCGTATGAAGTAAGTCCACACTTCATTCCTGTTCTCTTCTGAATAGTTATCTTTTATAATCTACAGATCAAAGTACCGGACAAAGAGAAAATGACATTTGCAATGTACAAGGCAAAACTCTTTATGATAGGAGGAGAGGACCATTTCCAAAGAATCCAACCTGATGTGTTTATTTTCAACATTATTACACAAGCTGTAGTTGAAGGCCCACCAATGAGAGTATCGAGGTGCAAGGCTGGGGTTGCAGTGGATGGAGGATTTGCTTATATTGCTGGCGGCTTAAACCGTTTTGGAAATTTTATGACACATGTTGAGTGTCTGGATATGGTTGAAGAAGTGTGGAAAATAGTCCCATCAATGCGAGAAAAAAGGCAAAACCCTGGATTAGCTGTAGTCAATAATGAGTTATTTGCCATTGGAGGATTCACTAATAGATGTGAGAGTTATGACCCTCGATGGGAGAATTGGCAGAATGTGGTGCCGATGCCTGAGACTTTCAGGTAAAGTGTTTTAATCGGATTTTTTGGCTAGTAATTATTGATGTTACTCTTTATAGTCAAACGGCGATGGTAGCTACAGAATATAATGGGATGATTTATGCATTCCGTTATTTCAAGCCTGATCGTGTATGTTGCTTAAACCCGACTAAGAATGAGTGGAGAGTAATCCGAACGTCCGGGACCCCTCCTGATCGAATAGTCAGTATTCAAAACTTGGAAGGGGAGCTGTGGACCATAGATCGGTCTGGTCGGCTTTTTGTTTTTGATGTCTACTCGAATACATGGGCTCAAACCTTCTGCTGTCCTAGAAGCTTTGTCAGACCTATGTCTTTGTTTGTGTTGAATATGGAAGAAATTAAGCGCTTTTATGAAGTTTCGGCTACACCACCTGAATCTTTACGCTGAAAAGCGCTTGGTTGATGCCGTATAAAATTTTGGTTTTTAGAGGGCATCCAATGTTAATTGCAAAAAAAAAAAGTAATTTTATTTTCTTTGCAATTGAAAGTTTGTACTGGTTTTTAAAGAGGGCATTCAATGTTAATTAATTGCAAAAAAAAAATAATTTTATTTTCTTTGCATTTTGTTTGTAATTGAAAGTTGTACCGGTTTTTAAAGAGAATAAAGTCTTTTTGTTTGTTTGAATGTATGTTTGCTCCTATCTACACACACAAAAGTGCAATTTTTTTTTAAACATTATCAAAAACATCTCAAGCAAACTATTTAATACTTTGATGTAAAACTTGATTTTGATATAAAACCAAGTTTTCGATAAAAACATATACCCTTTGTACAATTTGCTATAAAAAGATGTTTCTTTTTTATCTACAACATAATTTTTCAAAATGTTCATCTTCCGGACGAGGTTGTCGTTTATACGTAGGATTAACCAATAAATATATTACACATATAGCTAATAAAACTAGGCATAATCCTAAACAATTTGCTAATATACCTTGTTCAGTAAACTGACTGTATGTCCTATAGCGAAAAAAAAAATTTAAAATGATTTACAACAGAAACTGATAACAACGCTTATCATTCCATTAATTACCCACTAAAGCGCGCGTATTCCAATATTCCCATTAAAGAAGTTGCAACTGCCATAACAAAAATCGCTGATCCAAAATACTGATGAATTGGCATATAAAATGCTTTTATTCTTTGGGGAATTCCAGGAACTCCAGGAAAAAAGAAAATCAAACCACACACCAACTAAAAATTAAAATATTTTTGGTAATGATATTGAATTTAAAAAATTTAAAAAAAAATACCTGAATAACAAACAATACGACAGTTCCCATTCCGACCCAACTGTGTAAACTGTACATATTAGGCATTGGTGGGTTGGCAAAATTATGGGAGTCGAAAACGGCGACTAAAGCTGTGATACTTAAAAGAGCTGCTATAACTTGAAAGGCTATGTGTACTATTTTCAGATTTATTTTTGGCTGTGATGGAAATGTACGGTATACCAAGGCAGCTGAAAAATGAAAAGACCTGTTTAGTAGTTTTTAAAATTTTATGACGTCAGACATTTTAAAATATTTGATTAATCAAATCGCAATAACAACAAAGACAAAATAAATAAAAACTAGTACAAGCAATGAGGTAAGAAACCGCAAAAATTACCTTGAGTGTAAAAAAAAATCAACCCCAGAATCATGAAGAATGGATGAAAACTGAATTCCTTATTTGGTTGACTCCGCCACCCAAAACCTGAGCCATAATGTAAGAACCATACTAATACCAACACGACTGCAGCAGTTGAAAACAAATGCGCCAATACAAGAGCGACTATAAAAACTAATTTGGATAATTGTGGATTCATAACAAGCGTAAATTTGTAATTGATTCCACCAATAACTAAAATTAATATGAAACTCACAATATCACAAACTAAGGTTTATATAACCTGGTAGATAACCAATGTTGTGTCTCGAGTCGACCAAAATTGTTATCTCTACATCAGCAAGTCAGCGCACGAGGTAATTCAATTGTAATTTGTAAGTAAAGTTCAAAGTACAATTTGCTCTGTTGTGTATGACTTGTTACACGTGTTTGATAAAAATCACATCTGGGAGTCACGTACACCACAAACGAAGGTCAACACTAACACATGACATTGCAGAAAATATGTGAGTAAAAAATTAATTAAAAAATTAGACTTAGATAGAACTAATTAATTAATTTTTACTAGTTAGTTTACATATAAGGACTGTATGTATATTTAACGTCGTCAGCCCGTTCATCTGTCATGGAACTAATTCGACTCAGAAGGGCTTCGCGGTCACCAATTTTACTGAATAGTAATTTCCGTTTCTCTAGTTCTTCTTTATTAGCTAGTAATGTAGCGTGATCATCATATGGTAAATTTAAATCCACTTTTGATTTCATTCCTTTGCTAGCAGACGATGACTGCAGGTCACAGATGACTTTAACCAGACGCTCCAAATCAGCTCTTATTCGCAGATATTCACTGAAATTCTCACTCAGGGCAGTAAGTACTGAAATAAAAATTCTATTTCATGACTTAGTCAATAAATTTTGATCGCACTTACACATAAAATAAGTGGAAACTTTTTCCATCGGCACATTCTTGAGATCAGTGACCTCACACTGCCTCTGAGAATAATTCTTATCTCGAAATAATTTCTCAATCCACACGGTAGACACTTTAGGTCTTTGTATGGGTGTGGATTCACTCTCAGTTGCGCTGCTAGCAAACATTGAGCTGTACTTCTCGTAAGGCCTGGCGTTTTTTCTGTTTTTCTCCGATTGTATCTTCTGCCTCAAATCTGCTCTCTGTTTCTCCTCAGCTTCCACTTGCTCTGTGGCCAGTTCCAAGTTGGAGTGCAGCGTAGCTAAACATAACCCACGGACGAAGAAAGTACCCAAGAATATGACAGCCAAGTTGAAAACGACCAAAATGTAGAACATCATCGTATCAGTTTGGTTTTTAACGATATAATGAATCCGACTCCACACTTCATTCGTAAAAGTGCTGAAGAGATTGAAGAGCGCCAGAGAAAAGTAACTGTAATGGGAAGGCACAAATTCTCCCAAAACTATAACAGCAACTGTGCTCAGCATTGTAATGAGCAGAAGGACTAATAATAGGATATCAACAAGTGGTAGGAGAGAGAGAATTATCCCTCTAGAAACAATGACCATTCCTCGAAGAAACTTCAAGTCGGTCAGCGCGTACATTTCCTGTGCATAGCGTACAACTCTGATCAGTCGTAACCCTCCCAGAAATTCTCCATGAGGAATGAACACGGCCATTGTCAGGATAGCAAAGTCAAGAACATTCCACAAATCCTGTAAAGTTGGATATCAAGTAAAAGACTTTTAATGGAAGTACAAAAATTTTATGCAGCACTTATGAGTTTGCAGACGAGTACTTAAGCTCATCACTGCCATAGTACGTTAAAGCCTACACTATAAAAAGGCGTAATTTAGGTGCATAGTTCAAATTTGCATCTAGGCACTGTAAAAGGTGAAAAATGCTCCACTAGAAGCTACTATTATGGCTTCACAATGAGTTACACCCGGTGGATATATAACTTTTGAGGTATTAGTTAGTGCCTCAATTTAAAAGCACAGGTTTGCACCTAATCATTGAGGTACCATTTACTGCACTTAAGAGTAATAGTATGATACATGAGTCATCAATCTCTTAGTAAGTCTGTCCACAAACTCATTATTGCAGTCAGTTTGTACTCCACTTACAACCCAGAAGACAAAGAAATTGTAAAACCATTTCAAGCAAATTTCTAAAGCATAATAAGTCAATGCACATTGCTTTATGCCAGTAAATACTTTTGAATGTTTTTCATTCAAATCCTCGTCAGTTTCTAACCCAACTGCGATTGCATCAATTAGAATTACTATCATAGTGACAGTCCTAATATTAAAAAGAAGGCCATAAATACGAATATGAATCCAAACTAAAGTTTTCTACTTAAAAGCTGCACTTCCTAATAATTTTCGGACTAAGTTATGCTTGATGTACTCTTCTGTTAAGTATTCATTCCAATCAACAATATCTTGAAAATTAATTTTGTCAGCATCATCATCTGTTTTAATTAATGATTATGTGAATAAATTGTCTTGAATGACACAAATGAAGGGTTGAACCTTCGTCTGTTTTCCCAGGAACATGACGATGAATAAACCGGCGAGGTACGGTGTCTTTCACGGACGGGGGTATGCCAGCCATTTTATCTAATAACTTTCAATTCCAATATTGTTAGTTTCTAATTGTGTAATCATCAGATGATTAAACCTTAAACAATCGACGTGAATACCACATTCAGTATTATTGTCACGTTTTCAATTACGTACATATATGAATTCAGAGTACACTGTGACGGGCAGGGAAGTCAGTTCCCTTCTCCCGTAATGCATAATGACGTCGCCCTCGTGACATCATGGGAAGGAGAGAGATAGAAATAAATATAGAAATATATTTAAGAACCCGATCCATTTATTTAATAAATGTTAAATAAATGGATAAGAGACGAATATACATTAATTATATTCGCTAGTTATGTCTAAATAGTTAGGCATAACTATTAGGGTTAAAGGGCGATCCACGTGTATTCTTTAGAATACTCGTGGAGGCAAAGTGTTATATATTGCCTAATTCCTTGAATATGATGATGATGCCATATTCCTGCCAACAGTTAAGAGGAAAATATGATTAAAAATTTGCCACGCCTATTGTTTAGGGATTAACTGTGCCAGTTAACCTCTTACCACTCTTCCTGTGATTGACCAGTGATCACGTGACACCCCCCTATGGTACCGTTGGTATAAATGGGGAGATAAGACGCACACGCGCATCTTGTACGTTTGCCTAACGTACAAGCGCCTTCAGGGCAATCACGGGGCTTTCTGTGATTGGCCCTTGGTCACGTGATACCCCCCGTATCGCATACGGTATAAAAAGGGTGACACGATCGCACTCGAGATTCTCAGTCTTTCCAAACATTCAACCCGTCTACCTTGTCTACGCGCATCTTAGTCTTTCATATCCAATAGCGACTGCGTCATGGAGGACAACGACTCGTAGAACAGAAGTTGAATCGTGTTTTATCCTGTCTTTAAATCGTTTTTCATACGAAATCTATAGAGTGAAAATGGCTGCCATTCAATCTTCATCGGGAGCCATTCCCGTTTTAAACGCGAAAGGTGAAGTTTCTATGAGAAAGGTTAAAGTGCATAGGTATGTTTCTGGAAAACGACCAGAGTATGCACCACACAGTTCTAGTGGAGAAGAAAGTGACGGTGAATTTCCATTTGAGAAGAAACAACGAAGAGAAACTGAACCCAGTACTGAAGAAAGGGTTGAAAGACATCGACACATTTATGCTCCCGAAGTAGTCGCTACAGCTGAAGAGGAATTGAAAGTAGAAGAAAAAAAGAAACAAGAGGAGAAAATGATTGAAAGCGAAGAAGAAGATGAAGATCTAGATGATGATCAAATAGAAAAAAAAAGATTTTTAATAAGAAAAAAACAACTTGAAGCCCAAAGGAAAGTAGAAATTCTAGATATAGAAGAAGAAGAGAAACCAGAACCTGAGACGGACGAATCAGCCAGTGAATATGAAGAATCAGAAGAGGAAATTGGTCCAAGAATGAAACCAGTTTTTGTTAAAAAGAGAGCTAGAATTACCGTTCAAGAAAGAGAAAGACTTGAGATGAAGGAACAAGAGTTGGAATTAGAAGCCAAAAAAATGGCTGAAAATCGACGAAAAATAATTGAAGAAAAAAACAAAAAGGAAATAGTTGAAAGTGCTGGTTATGTTGACGCAAGTGATGCCGTTTGTACTGATGATGAAAATGAAGAGGCGGAATACGAAAGTTGGAAACTTCGAGAATTAAAACGTATTAGTGAAAATAGTGAAGAAAGTGAAACGCGAGAAAAAGAACGACTGGAAATAGAACGATTCCGTAGTATGACTGAAGAAGAACGACGAACAGAATTACGACTCAATCCGAAACAAGTGACGAATAAATCCGTAAAAGAAAAATACAAATTCTTACAGAAATATTATCATCGTGGTGCATTCTTTATGGACGACGAAGAAGATGTTTTTAAACGTGACTTTTCTCAACCAACATTGGAAGATCATTTTGATAAAACAACTATTCCGAAAGTGATGCAAGTATGTGTCACAATCATTTTTGTTTTCTTCATTTAATTTAATTACTAAACCAAATTTTATTTGATATTTTACAGGTAAAAAATTTCGGCAGATCTGGTCGTACCAAATACACTCATTTGGTTGACCAAGATACAACTCAGTTTGATTCACCTTGGGTTCAAGAGACGGCACAAAATTTGAAATTTCATGCAAATCAATCCGGAGGAATGAAACAAACATTTAATAGACCAAGTGTAAAGAAAAGGAAAACTAAGTAAAATTAATTGTATTTTGTAAATATTTGTTAATTTGTATTCTGTGTGTAATTAAAAATTACAAAGATTACTCCCCACACAATCGTCCATCCAGATTTGAAACGCAACGGCTTATTATTTAGTCAATATGTAATGTGAGGATTGTTCACTAGATGGCATTGCAAGCAATCAAACTGAACACTTTTCCAAGTAGAGGATGTATTTAAAATGACAAGATTTTTAATTCATTGCGACTACCTGTGCATATATATATATAGGCCTACTAATCAAATTTGAATTTGAACTATACTGAGTTGTTACATTATAATTGAAATTTTAATGGAAAGAGTGAAAGTAGCTCAGCGTATTTTCCCACTTTCCCAGGTTAAAAATAAATTATCTTCTATTTTTATTCAAATAATACAAAAAGGGACGCTGGAGAAAATCACACAAAAGAAATTCTAAACATGAAAATTCCATTTTTCATGAAGAGGACACCCTTCAACTCACTTTCATATTATTAGTTCCGCAAACCTTAGGAGGGAGAAAAACGTTCACATTATGAGCACGCACGCTTTGTGACGGCCACACACTCAAAGTGACAAATATTTCATCATTGAATGGTGTTAGACTGGCAGCCCTTGGAATTCCTCAACAACGCCTGCGCACTTGAGACTCAATAAAAAAAGGCGCGTGACAAACTGTTTCAATCACAAACTCCTAAACCATTGGCTGCACTTTTTTTTTTATTCTCCTTTTCTTCCCTTATCTCCCTCGAACACGATTGCGCACGGCTCCCTCTAGTGGCAAATGTGTGGAGAGAAGAAAAAAAAATTGAAAAAAAAAAGTTGGTCGGTGGTTGTATGAGTTATTTGCAGAACGTGTATATATTTGGCGCCAATATTGCACGCATACTTCATCTCTCGGTGAACATTGCGCGTGCGAGGTGCAAGCCAGGTTCTTTGATAGATTCGCCCTTCGTCAACTCATAAGAATTCCTCGAGTCGCGCAACTTAACAATAGACAACAACCCCGTTACAACGAGAATAGTTTTTTGGTTAAAATTTCTTATAGTTAATGAATTTCCGTAAGAAAAATTTTTTTTTGGCTTTTAACATTTAAAGTTTTTTTATTCATTTATTGACACGCTTAATTATATAACTTTTCTTTTGTAGTTCGAGAGATAAAAAAAATCTAATATTTTTCAATTAAAAATTTTTGTGAAGATTGAAGCTATTTCAGAGCTTATGACAGGAGTTTCATGATGGTGGTGAGGTGCTAGTGTCTTGTCTATCGATTTCATTTCGGAAACCAGTGATAAAAGTGAAGAGGTGAAGGCGCGAAGAGGAGACAGAAACTGCAATTAACTGCACGTGCAATGGGAGAGAGGAGAGAGAGCAAATCGGGTTGCATAATTAACGATTTTTGAGGTTATGGTTTCAAAAGGGAAATTTATTTTTTTTTAGAAGTGGAATTAGTAACAAATAAGAAATGTTTGTTTTTTTTTTTAATAGTGAGAAGAATTTTTGTCGAGTGTTTTCTAGTCTGACGCCTGGCTGACGGTGTAAATATTTAGTCAGCGAGGTCAGCACTCGACACGAAAAACCAACAGCCACTGGTGTAACACTGAACAAACACGTCAACCGAGTTGGGTCGTTAGTCACCTCTTTTTCTAGTGGCACATTTAAGTGATGGCGTGATTTTTCTGTGTTTTCAGTGCGAGAAATGAAGTTTCATATAACATCAAATATGGTATTTCACAAGAATGTTGTTGAAGTTTTGTTTTTTTAATTAAAAGTAATTTTGTAACTGAATTACGATTAGTGACTGGAATGTGATGTACACCGCGATCAGTTTTGAAGCTCAACGAGCGGGTGTTTAGGGTGTTTAAAGGCAAAATGAACGCGAGTCGAAAGGTTTGCGCATGTGCGGTAAGCAACCTAACCTAACCGTAATTTTTGGTTTCGAGTATTTCATTTAAAGCAAATAAAAGTGTATAAAAGTGTCTGTTATCATTTCATTCTTCTGAAAAATAATAAAGCATTATGGGTCAATTATCATTCTACTCGTTTTTCTTGTTTTGATTTTTCGTTCACCGCTTACTTGTTAGTTATTTTGTCATTGCAGTTATGTCAATTCAGCATATTTCATTTTTTAATTCAATTTTTTTTTTTTTTTTTTGGAGCACTCAATTACATCTGGCATAAGAAAATTTCATTTTTGAATGAATCCCAATATAAGCATTGACTTTTCGTTGTTTGGAAAATTTTCATTACTAAAACATAATTAAGAAGAGTTGATAACAATTCGGTACCATTGCTCATATTAAACTGAGGATCATGTGATCCGAAGGTCCATTTTTCTACGAATCGCAACAATTTCATCGAATGGCAAATTGAGCATATTTCTCAGCAAACAATCTCAACTCGCTTTGCTAGAGTAGACTTTCCTGATCGGTGATCAGAATACGTTTATTGTCCACCTTTTGGATTATGCGACCACATCGACCCTTGTCAATATTTGACTGTTGCATTCAAACCATTCGTCGCTCCTTGCGCCCAACAAAAGTCGCTCAGTTCCGTTCTGTCATGCGCGCCATCAAACGCCGATGAGCGCATCTACGCAAGCGTGTCGTGTGGTTTCCAAGGTGTAGGCTTCCGCACGTTTGTCTCGTGCGTGGTATCCAACTCTTTTTAATCATGCTCGCCGACGCTACAGTCATCCCAATCAATTTTTTCCCCAGCATGCGGCACAACCCTATTGAATGCAGCGACAAAAGATATACCGTGTCAATTACGGACCCATAAAAATGAATAGGCTTAATTTGATAGTAAGTGTAAAACGACTGCAAAAAAAAAAAAAAAAAAAAAATTAGATTAAAGAAAAGATGCAATCTGAGCACTCGATAAGTTGTTTTAAAAACAACCAAAATAGTTACGGGGTAAAATCGGGGTGGATAAAGTGTTTTGATTTCTTCTTTTGCTGTCTAATACTTGGCGTAATTTATAGTGGCCATCAACAAGAACTGTAGTATCATTTAATTTTGTATAATTTCGTTGGGTCTTATCTCACCATTACAGTGAAATCGACGAAGTCGGTTATAACGACCTGATTTTAGACGATATTTGGCTAGAAGTTCGTTTATAGCGACTATGACGTCACATTTCCTGCGTTTTGAGGTTGTTTCTGCCTTCACATGGCATGTCAAAGCAGAAACAAGACTCAAATTACTGACTTTTTCAAATAATTTGCGTGTAATTTTAACTTTTACAACGTATCCACAATATGCAAGTTCTGTGTTGTATTTAATGTCAAATAAATGACAGTCTAATGAACAGCAACAGTTTTGCTTCATTAGAATTCAAATTTATAACGACCGAATTTTGAATCCCTGTGGCCGAATCGTTATAAACGAATTTCACTGTACTAGTACTAGTGGACTCGGGACGGGTTATTAAAACACTTGGCTTGCAGCTTGCACTTCGAGGGCGTTATTTTCCTGTCTTTTAAAAAATTCCTTAAGACTCCTTCCATTAGTTGTGGAAAAATATGACTCTATAAAACTTCACTGTGATAGGTCTCTGCAATCCATATCTTCTGATTTGTCTACAACATTTCCTGAGTTATCATTTAAGGAGTCGACTTCTACTTGTTTCGTTCCTCCTCTTTTCTTTTTCATCAGACTGAAAGACCATTCGAGCCACAATTGATGTTCTTGATCTTACGCTTCCCTGCCATCCTATCTTAGTAAATGTAATCAAAGCAATCTGTTGCGACTGGTCCTCACCCTGCATTTTCGCCGCGTGTGACCTTAGCTGTATTTTTCGTCTTCTTCTTTTTATCTCAGCACTTACGATCTTGTATTCTGTGGCGTCATAAAAATGTAGTAACTGAACTTACTGATCATTTCGGGTGAGTTATTTTTTTCACTTGTTAGTAGAAATTCTTCACTTTGGAGAACTCGCATATGTGGCCGCTGGCGAAGTTTCGCCTCATTTCGTTTTTTCTTTCTTTGTTGTTGTATGGCGTAATTGTTTTTTCTGTTTGATTAGTCCCCGCTGCGGATGGCCAAAGTTGCCTATGGCGGAGTTAAGCTATATTCTTCCTTCTCCTTAGAAAGTACTCTTATGGGGAAGTCAAATGGAAACTCTTGTTAGCGTTTTTTTTACTTTTCTGGTTATTTTAGGTAGTGTAGTGTAGTGATTTGTTATTTGTCAGAGTGCCAATACATTTAGAGCCGGTATTAATGGCATCCGAAGTTGGTTTGAATCCTGGTTTTTCTAAGCCCCCCGATCAATTTTGTACACAATTAATTACTGGGGATGAACTATTATAAGTTTCTTGGTTATGCCGCCAGGCGGAGTTGAGCGGCACATAAATCGCGTAGCGTGGCTTTTAATGGATGTCGGAGAGCGACACGGCACTTGAAACAGATGCTCGTAAATTTCTTGGCACGCGCCGCGAACAGCGAAGAGGAGGACACGGCGTTCGCGTTTTCTCGCCTTGGACGCCCCTCCCTTTCCTCTCTCCTTATGTAATTAATAAGTTGCTACGTTAGCGCCTCTGCCGGCCTCTGACTCGAACCTCGTTACAAGCACGCACATAGAATGCAGCCGTTGGCAAATTGTCTTTATCATCTATTCGCCACCTTGGTCTTTATGGGATGAGAAAATTGCAGCCGGGAACTGTTGGAAATTTTCATGACACTTTGGTTAAGGTTCCAAGTTTTGCTTGAAGAATAGAATTTTTAATAATTGATTTTGAGTTATTATTGAAATATTGAGTTAAGCACTTTTTCTTAAATATTGTAAACATCCGAATTAAAAGAATTTTTTATTTTTAACTCAAAGTTTTGAAACTTTTTCCTTATCTATATTGAAGATTGAACTAGATATCCACCCTGGTAACAATTGTTTAGAACTAACTGTCGATGAGATTTGAGCGATGAGGGGTGAAAAAAATGAATAATAAGAAAAAAAAGTGAAGGCGATGGGTGGATCCTTTTCATTTTTGCAGTTATTGAATTTTTTAAAAAGGGAAAGATGTGTTTTTCAATTTCCTCCATCTACTCGCAAGAGGGAGAGAGATTCACAATTGACACCACACGCATGTCAACAAGTTTCTTTCCCCCAATGAAGCTCCAGTTTCCTGCCTCCCTCATTCGCACTGTGGCGCCACTGTCTAACGGAAGTGTGCCTCCAAGATCAACCCTTTTGCTGCTACAATGCACCCAGTTAAAATTGGCTCGTGATCCCCCAAAACTTCCGCCAAACGGTTTTTGGCAGTATGTGAAGAGAAGGAAGTGATGTCACATTGACTCGGTGCCAATTGTTTCCATTTTTTATCAACAATATAATATGCTAAGGAGCAAAAACAAATTAACAAATGGTTCACTTGACAGTTGGGATGTGGCCTTAGGGGGTCAGAAGATGGCGGTGAACAAAAACAAAAGACACAAAGGGAAGAAGATGGGAATAAAAGGGGAAGGGAGTGGGAATAATGTAAAAGATGATGCAACAACGGAAGATGCATCTGCTCGACTACATCAATGGTGGGCCTGCTGGGGTTTACAGACACCAACTGGATTTGTTGGTAATAATGATGTTACTGAACCCTTTTAGGTCAGTTGTTTGAATAGAAAATGTTTTTGCTAGTGGTTATCAAATGTTCTTTCATATGTGAACATCAAGTGATGTCTGAGTTGATATTGAGTTGAGTAAACTATATGAAGTCAGTTACGAGTTTGTAGCTTCCCGGTTTGTATTATTATTATTGTTGATTGAGTGATCTCTTTTGTTATTGTCCCAAGTAAAAAAATTTGCAAAAATTTTGCAAAAAAATCTTGCAAGTAATTGGCCGCTTTTTTTTTACAAAAAATTTGCAAAATTTTATAAATTATGCAAAAATTTTGTAAAATTTTTATGAAATTTTTACAAATTGTCAAATATTTTGCAAAAATTTTGTAAAAAAAAAAAGCGGTCAATTACTTGCCAAATTATTTTGCAAAATTTTTGCAAATTTTTTTACTTGGTGTAGTTGTAAGTGACAAAGAATGAAATGAAGCTTAACGTCGCCATTGCCATAGCCAACAACGCGACAGAACAACCAAAAAACAACAAAAAATTCCTACAACATTAAAGCACACAAAAAACAAAAATCCAAATTGTAATACTAAAAGACAAATCACAACCAAAACAAATACTGGAAAAACCAACATCCGAAATAAATTGCAACACTTTATTGAAATTATAGAAAATTGACTCTCAGAGGAATAATCAAAGAAACAAGAGTGGTAAGAGAAACATGTTCGTGTTATAGTGTTACAATTCCTCGATGTAAATTCTTTTATTTGATGTATTAAAATCTGGACTATTCTTTGCTGTATTCTGGGTCAAGTCCGTGACAAGAGTGATGAGGTGCGTTTAGAAATTATTTTATTACTTAACTCAACTTCATTCTTTTTGCCATAAAACTGAAAAATTATCAAAAAATTTAGTTTTTTTGAATTGATAACTTCATTCTACTATTGGCAGAAATTTTTAAATGGCAACAAAATGGTGAATGCACTATACAAATATCAATATGACTTTTCAAAAATTACCATGCAGTATTTGTACCGCCCATATCCTCCCCCCCTCCCAACTCCAGTCTAATTAACAAATTATAATTTAGTTTCGAAAAAAAATTTCTTCAACGATGAAAAATACAAAAATTAATTATGCACAATTGGGGTTATCCAAAAGTCACATAGACTATGGCATCTCCACCTTCTTGTGTTTTTCATTAGAAGAATGGAAAAAGTTTTTATCTTTTTTTCAAAAGCTAAATATAATTTAGTATTCAGAAAACAGAAGATTTACGATTTATCAAACTTGTTCACTCTTTTTAAAGTTGTTACTATTTGAGGCTATCTTGGATTTCCGCTTCAAAGAAATGCAAAAAAAAATGATTTCAAAGTTCTATTTGTAATGGCTCAATATCATTTTAACAAACAGCAACTTAAAAGCTTCGTTTAAATATTTTAAACTTTAATTACAAAATTTAATTTAAAAACAAAAAGCTGCGTTTCTGTTTAACCAATTACATTTTGAAAACTGATATAGTCAGGTTTATATTTAACGAAATTAGTCAACTTAAACTGAAATTAATTTATCGAGATAGGCGAAGAGGGGGGGTGGGGAGTTAATTTGCAGAGAGGTAGAGGATGGGGAGGGGTTCCGCCAGAGGTCGCGCTTTTGTTCAGCTGTCAAGCGCAGACTAGGGCGCCAATGCAACCAATGTTAACTCTTGCCTCGTTGAACTCCACAATCTCCCACTAGGGGGCGATTAGCGCAGATGGCCAACTCATCTTGTGCCTCCTCCAAATCATTTACACTGCACCGTCTCACTTAAGACTAACCACATGAAATCCCTCGAGCTCTAATGACGTCATAAAATATGAACAAGAAAAAAAGAAATCACTTTTTATACGATAAAGTTTTTGTTAAAGAAAAAAATTACTGACCCAAACTGAATACAGAAGAAATCCTCCTGGGAAAATGTGACGCAACAAATCAAAAATGACAAGACGCAAACAGCTTCAGTTGCATGCCAACATTCCAAGATGGGAGTAGACGCTATTGTTTCGTCCGCAAAAACAACGCGTACCTCGTTATAAGAGAATTGTGGGTAGTGGGCTTTGTGTTGGTTGGTGATTGTATGGAGGTCGGAGGGGAACTCTGCAGAGACGGAAAGGGAGGGAGAGCCTTAACCAAAGGATCTATACGAGCGTGAAATATGGCAATAAGCGACGATTTGTTCCGCCCGTTCCCGCGCGACCCTCACGTAGGGATCCCCCGAAACCCACTTCCCAGAGGAGAGACTATTGCATTTTCAAAACAGTGAGCAACGGCTGTAATTGTGGTGATTACATTAGATTGTGCAAGAAGAGTTTATAAAAGTTTCAAATTAAAATTTCAAGTAAGAATTTTAATTTCAAAATTTTGTTCACTCATTGAACTTTTTGATCCAAAGGTTTTTTAAGTTAAAATGTCAGATTTTTATTTCAGTTGGAACTTTTGACTTGGCAATTTTTTGGTTCGGTGATTTTTAATCTGAATAAAAAAATAAGGACTGAAAAGAGTCCAAGTAAATTTTGGGTATACAAAAATATTTCATCAAAGCAACTTTTTCCACTTCTAGAGAATTGAATCACTTGAAAACTAATTAATTTCTCGTTGATGAATTTCAAAGTTTGGGTCAAACTTAGTTAAAATTTTTTTAACAATTTTTTTATAATTGATATGTATGTAACCTTTGATATTTGTTATATAAGTCTATAATGTAAAGTTTTCAAACCAAGAAAGTAAAATCTTGTAAAACGTTTTGAAAATCAAGTTTTCCAAATAAGACAAACCAATTCAAAAATTGGAGTATCTCAAAATGTAAACACAATTTATCAAACTAGTGTACCCAAAAAAAAAAAAATTTCAATTTTCATTCATTCCAAATTTTAACCAACACACCACCAATTGACCTCCAACTATAACTTCTAAAAACAGAATTAAGACGCATGCGCGTCCCGCAACCCCACCACCGGCCATTGTATCTCTCAAAGGCGTGAGGATCAGCAATCTCTACAACGCGTCAACCACCCTCAATACACTAAACTTCCTCACACATTCAATTACCAACCCACAAATAAAATCCTACGCCTCAACCCCAACCATTGCAAAACTCCTATTAGAGAAAGCCAAGAAAAAGTATTAAAAAAAACGCGCATTCGGGTTCCTATAAGGTCGAAAAAGTAGAGATTCGTAGTAATGAGGTTCGTTCATAATTAGCCTCGGAGAGCAAGGTGGCGAGGGGGTGGATAATGCACCTGTCAGGAGCACGCGCCTCGTCTTTCCATATCAATGCTACCCGAGGATAGGATGAGGGGGGTGTTGAATCTTGGTGGAATGAAAGAGGAGGTTGTGGGGGTGTAGTTGGTGGAAGGGCCTGATATTGTTTCCTTATGGGACGCGCGTCCGACACGTGCAGATTGCGCACGCCTCGAGAGCCGAAGCGGTGAGAATTGTGACGCGCGTCTCCACTCTACAATCTCCGATCGCCAGATTGGAGTGGCCGGCAGCTATTGTGTGGGATGATGTGAGGAACGCGGGCGTTACTGACACGCAAAATTGGAAAAAACGGACAGAGTTGTGGTTTTGTTGGGTGATAGGGGCGTTGGTGGTAATTTATTTGTGGTGGGGGGGTTGGTAATTGAATTATTCAGAACTGAATATTTACTGCCTCTCCCTCTGTTTACAGAAATTGAATCTGCTGTTATTTTTCTTTTTGCTTGCGAATAACTGATAAATCAAAAATGTGATCACACTTAAGTATTGTCAAGTTAAACAAAATTTAATAGTTTTCTGATTACAATTTGATTATGGTTGGAATTGTTGAGTATAGAGATCTTTTTGTTCTCACTATAACATTTGGGTTTTGTAATAATCATCTATCTTGACGTCATCAATCTTTTCTTATGTGTCCGCCAAACAACATTTGTTCAAAACACTCAAAAAAATAAACAAACTATTCCCCTGTAACTAAATCCCCAACCCCGCATATTCCTTGACATTTAAAACAGTGAAAAAAAAAGCCAAGTCACATGACCCAAAAACTGTTGAAAAATGTTTAAATTCCAAGCGCACGCGTTATGAAGTTAGTTCATCACTCAGTCACAATATCTGGTGATGTGCAACATTCCACGCGTTCCACATCCCAGTGTTACCCAGCAACACAGCACGTGACTCAGTCATCTCTTGATTGATGACGCGATCGACTACATCATCATCATCACCCCCCTCCAATAAATTTTCTCTTTTATTTACCCCTAACTCTCTTATTATCCAAGTCGTTAAAGTGACCATCGTGGATGACACACCTGGATGACAAGCGATGAATTGTTCTCACGGATTGTGAGTCGAGTGATTTACCAAGTGATCACGGATCAGAGTTTCAAGTGAGGGTGGGGACGAGTGTACTGAGGTCTCCGATGACGCCACTTGAAGGACTTGGGCGCCAACACGACTGTCTTGAAACATTCTCGAAGGTGAAATGAGTAATTGGACACCATGGCACAAAAATTGTTCCTAAGACTTAAGACTTATTGTCACACCATAATTTTATGCTATCGAATTTGTTACTAAAAAGTTAAGTCATTTGATGGTTTCTCTTAAAACTAGACTCGAAAACCTGAAATTTTAGCATTGTTTCATTTTAGCATTGTTTCCTTCATGAATGAAACAATGTTACATAAGTTGTAATGAGAAATGTTCCCTTAAGTCACCCCTAAAAATTACCCACAATTCAATATAATCTTAGTATCATCTCACATCACACCCTCATGGCTCGAGTCAGTAGCAAACCAAATCTCATTTCCCACTCATCCCTTCATTCCTCGACCAATAACCGGCTTGCTACATAGCACACTGCACCTCAACCAATGGCAGACTAGCACACCCCATTTCAAAAGAGAGCTTTGCACTTCTCAGACACCCAATTTACTACTTTATATGGTTTCGGTGACACTCTGAAACCACACATCATGAGTCTCCCGACGGGGATGGACGGCATCGTTGGCCCCCATCATCCATCAGCTGGATCCGCACTTGGAACGCTTCCTCCTGCTATCTTCTTACGGGCCGGTGAACGGTACCAGCGGACACCAAAATGCGCCCGATGTCGCAACCACGGCGTCGTCTCGGCTCTGAAGGGTCACAAGCGTTATTGTCGATGGCGAGATTGCGTCTGTCCCAAATGCACTCTCATAGCGGAACGGCAGCGGGTGATGGCAGCTCAAGTTGCACTCCGGCGACAACAGGCACAGGAGGAGAATGAGGCTAGGGAGTTAGGATTTTTATACGGAACCCACGATGCGGGTTTGCTGGCCTTGTCTGCCATGCAACACGCTCTCAAAGCTGGGACCGGCACTGGTTCAGATGCTCCTCAGCCGCTCAATTTCTCCGCTGATGGGGACTTCGCTAAGGGAGGTCCAGGTAAATAAATTGAATTTCTCAGTTAGAAAACTTTAATTTAATCTAGTAGAAAACTGTTCACATTAGAAAATTTTAAAAAACTGCAGATTTTAAGTTTTTAGTAAGTGCGGTACTAAGTCCCGCTAAAGTTTTTATTGAAAACTAAAAGCTTGAAGCAAGTCTGCTAGGAGGCTATGTCCTAAACCAATATTACAAAAACTAAAAATTGACATTATAAAAGATTGGAAATTCTATTCTTTGATGTGTAATAAGCCAATAGTTTTGAGTTAATATTGATAATATTGAATATTGAGGACTAAATTGAGTAATAATAATATAGATAGAAAAAAAAGAAGAAGAATAAGGCTTAACGCCGCTTGCGACAGCAAGGGTCATACGCGGTCATATAGTATCCAAAATAGCTTGTACCTTAAACAGTATCATTAAAATTTAAATAGTTTAAGTTAAGCAATTGCAAAAAGCTAAAAGTAAAATTTAACAATGATTAAAAATTTGAAATGTGACATTAACAGTTATAAAAATCCATCATTATTGCAAAAACCCAACTGCAGATTTTTATATTCAAAAACTGTTTGTAATTTCCATTCACACACAACTCGTAACTTGAGTATAATCTAACTCTAACCAAAAATCTCATTCAACACTTTATACAAAAAAGTACCCAGAATTCTCCAAGCCACCCTTCATTAACTCTCCTGAAAGAATCAACAGGTAGCCATTTTTCCATACTCCAACGTTGAACGTATAACGAGCTCCAATAACCATATCACGATAATAAAATGAAAATAAAAAGCAACTCGCACACAAAGGAGCGGCTCGTTAATTAGGTTGTAAGGGGAAGAAAAAGACCCACCAGGTGAAACCCACCCCCTCATGGGAACTTGAAGGTGAAATGGGGAGAGGTGAAGCGGGGGAGGGAAACGCGATGCGACGGGCCAGAGACGCGGAGAGGGCCACCGATGATGTTGTTAACCCCCTGTAGTCCAATTAGGAAAGGTTGGGAATAAGTTGAGGGGTTACATTTAGTTGCACGTGTGAGTCGTAGGTGGAGACGTTTTTACATTCGAATAGAAATATGAGAAAGGTGGAGGAGCAACTGTCTTTTCAGACAGTGTGTCCGACTCGAATTCGCACCTCTAGAGGTGAGGCGACCACCCCCCATGAGCTGTCACGGTGGCCATCACAATGTAACACTTGTATGTGTGGCTTGGGTTCAGAAGAGTTTCAGGTTACGTCGTTGGGGAGAGGTGAGAAAAGTGTCTTCTTCGTCCTTTCTTTTGATGGGTTTCTTTTCAGTTATTTTGTGGGAACTCAGATGGGGATTTATATTTAGAAAAAGTGGTTTTTCGTTTTGTTGGTTGGTATTTTCACCTTTTTTCAAGGGGGATTAAAATGTCTGAGTGAGTTGTTGATAATTTTCATTTTTCATGTTTCCTTTGAAGTTTTAACTTAAGTTTTAACCCTTACAAAAAAATGTCATCATCTTTTAATCATTTTTTCAACATTATATGGTCATTGATGATCAATGAACTGATCAACTAGAGGTTTGATCGTTTTTTTATGATTACAAAATGATCAAAAATGATTTTAAAAAGTGATCACTTGATCATATTTTAGTCATTTGATCAGGAGGTAATGAGTAAATGGAATTTTCTGATCAAAAATTTGTAATAATATCAATTATTTTGTTATTATAGTGTCTTATATGAACCTTAATCTTTTAATAATTGACCTGATAGCCCTCATTCAAAATTAGCTGTTATTTATAGTATGATTTTTAAGTGTTTATAACTTTATTGAACAAGTCGTTTTTTAAGTGAGTTAACTAATAGTTTAACACAATGTAACAATTATACTTTGTGTAACTGTATCTTAAGCTAAAAACGACGTTCAAACTGTCATTTACAAGACCAATTTTCTCTACTGTAACATTGCCAATAGTTATTTATACATTAAAATTGGGTTTACTTTTAGGTGATAACTGTTAGCTAACTTTCGATGGAGTTATACATTTTAAATGACTAAATATCAAAAGTTTCAATGATTAGGACTTACTGTATAAGAGTTAATTTCAGGTTTCAGTGCTCATTTCTCATTGATTGCATTTTCTCAAAATTACTTCAAAATTAAATTTAAATTACAATTCATATTTTTCTAATATTAAATTATGCTACAAAAGAGTCAAAATATTTAATTTCTGCAATATTAAATTCAATTTTTTCTCCGCATTTCACCAGAATATTTATCATTTTCACATCAAATTTAATTACTTTTACCTTTTGCAAAGCGTCTATTCATTTTTTTTCCTTACAAACATGAGAGGGAGAAGTCACAAAATGAAACAAATTACCAAGAGAACCATTCAAAGGTTTCCTTCATTTGTAACCCCAACAACGCTTCATTAGCCTCGCAACAAGAAACACCAATCAAAATAACTCAATTTCTACTGTTTCTTGCCCTCATTTCCTCTTTTTTTTATTTATATAAGGATTCAAACAATCTTTGTTTTCCCAAAATCCCACTCCCCATCTCCCTACAACCTCTCTCTAAATAGTTAGCACTGGTCACTGTCCTCCTTGACCCGTGAAACATCCCTGGCGCCATTAGACTCCTTGCACCTGGTCTTTCAGGTAGGGGGTTTGCTTTTCTTAAAACCTCTTGTATTCCAACTCCACCACCCGAGGGCGGGTCGATATCAGATGATAGTTACAATAGTCTCGTGACTGTTGCACTTCCCTCTGACGCCCACATAAAAACTCCAATAGATACACAATTGCCAGAAGGTTGGGAACCCGTCACCAGCGCCACCCACCGTTAAAAGGAGGATTTAAGAGGGAGGGCAAATGGCCCTTTAAAGGCACAAGGGTGGGAGATGACATTAAGATACATTGTAGCTTTGGTTTAATTGAGTTTGTGGTAATTTCGGTTGGGCATTTGTCTCACTTGGAGTACAAGAGATGTATCAACTGTCGTCAGCAGCGGTTCGCTATAAGTGTGTGGTAGGGGGAGGTGTAATTGGATTAATTTATCTCTTGATATTTTCAACATGTTAGCAACAGAGCAAATCCTAGATGTTGGATGGGTTTCTTCTTGTTTGTTTCCGCAGTTAGAGGATGGTGGAAGGGTGTTTGGTGGCAGTGGAAATGTCAAGGGAAGAAAACAGCTAAGAAAAATATTATGAATTTTTTTTTTTTTTTTTTTTAAAAAGGGAAAAATTATGTCATTAACTGTTCTCAAGTTTGGGTAATTAAGTTTTTTTTTGGTTTGGGAGATTGAATTTTGTTTGTTTATTTTTACCCTTTTTTGTGCAGTTTCTTTTAATATTTGCATTTTATTCTTTAGCAATCATTTTTAATCCAACATTAAAGTAAGATAAAGTATTTTAATTAGTTCTTATAAATTTTATTATTCTAAATTCTGCAAAACTTTATAATTATAAATCAAATTTTAATGGCCAATTAATGAAGTTTAATTCTTACCAGCAGTTTTATTAAAACATTTTATTATTTTAAAATTGTAAAAAAATTTATAAAATATAAAAAATTGCCTTTTGAATATGGAAATCACATTACTATTTTAAATTAAATTAAATTATTCTCTATAATTATAATAGCATTTTATATTAATTTTCAACCTTGACACATTTTTTGTAACTGTGTGGCTGGAAATAATTTCCCTAAACACTACACAGAAAATGTAAACTACAACTTTTAAGGTTGCTCTTCAATTCCTGGTTCAATAAAACAATGTAATGCAGAATTTCTAACTTTTTTGGAATAAAAGTATTGTAAAATTTTATTACATTAAAATATGCTGTCATAAATTACTATTAATGATGCATAGTTTAAGTCAAAAGTAAATTGTAAACCAATTTGAGAAAAGGATTTATTCTCACTTAATATAAAAAAACAACCTAAACAGTTTAATTTCATAGAAAATTAGCCCCACTTCAACCCTTAAAAACATGAATTGAAACCTATTGAAGCAGAACCACCACTGTCACCCTTTTATCACAAGCCACTATCTCAAGTTTTATAACCCATCAAAAGAAAAGAGACAACCCCATAAGTGGCTTCAATTGCTAATATGTTGAACATATACCTAAAAATCCCCCTACTAACAAACTAAACCACCCTCTACCTTTAAGAGACCTCTTCCTTTAGTACATGGTCAGTCAACTATCAAATATCTGTGAAGAATAGAAGCAAAAGAAGAGTCTTGATCAAGTTTCCTCCTCACATGAATGCCATTGTGTTGTCTACAGGTTTATACAACAACATACATACAATAATGTAGAAAAATAGAACTATACCCATCCTATAGAGGAGGAAACTTTATTCCCCTCTCATCTCTACTACCAACCATTCACCCTCCCTTTCACCCCATCTTTAAGCCCTAAACTCTTAATGCAAACTCATCTATTGAAAAGCCAGGATACATGTGGCCTCGTCACTGTCACTCCAACAACCAACCACAAAGAAAGGAAACTTATTCTACCTTTCTATTGGTTGTTACCTAACCATTTTCTCCCCAGCCCCTACTTCATACCAACCCAAGAAAAGGAGGGATGTATGGGGGTGGAATGGTCAGGCTATAAGGTTCAAATTTATTGATTGAATATTAATAAAGTGAGATATTATGATGAAATCATAAAGTTTACTAAATGAATTGATATTTCTCTTGTCTTATTTAAACTTTTTCTTATTTCATTTTAGAATTCTCTATTAAGATTATTTGATAAAAGTATATACACTATAGTGTATTGATTTGTGAGTATGAAGTGTTGTCAATAAAGGAAATGAAACTATAACATAAATAAGCTAGTTAATAAAACTCTCTTGGGGCATGGTTCTTTTTATGGTATTCTGTTTTTTTCATCTTGCCTTTTAATAATCAATCTTGATTTTGTCAGTAACACAAGTAGTATAAGTGTTATTTTATGTTATTTCATTACCATTGACGTTGCCTTAATAGCAAACACATTTTATTAATGTACAGTAAAAGCACCAAGATTCACGCAAAAACATTATTGATTTTACATTACTAGTTAAATAAGAACTGATTTTTATGCAAACAATTTTATGAAAGCCAAAAAAGTAGTTAAAGTAGATTAAGTTCTAGGTTTATCAAAACCAAAAAAAGAATATAAACTCCACAGCTACAAATCTGGGTCAATTACCAGCAATTGCTGTTCATTTAAATTCATGGTTAGCAGTTAGTGCAGAAATTAAGTGCAGTGAGTAAACAATATTGAATCTAATATAACTTTCTTGCTGTTATGGAAAGTAAAATTAACCAGATAAAATTAGAGCATTGTGATTCGAATAATAAAAGACATAACCCGATTTTAAGCAACAAAATTTGAGCCAAAAACAATAAATAAATTCAAAAAAAGTATAAAACCACACTAAACGTACACAGAAAAGTTGTGAGCCGTTCCTGTGAAATATCATAAAAGATCTCATTGGAAATTTTCCCACAAGGAATTAATCAATTTCCCCTTATTTCCCATTGATTCCAATGGGAAATTGACAAACTTTCTAATAACACTAATGAGTCTCAATTTTTATAAGAAAATTTTCAATGGGTTCTTAAAGGAAATTTCAGCAGGGTTTAATACAGTATGTAAATAAGACACCCATCATGTGGGATGACAAACTAATTAAATCTTACAAACCCCAAACCTATATTTTAATATACGCTACAATTTCCTAGATAATTTAATAACCCAAGTAAATTTTGTCACGCTCCACCTTTTATTAAAACAGGATTTAGGCCGAGCTCTATTTTAGTCTACCCAATTCAGGTTCCTTGATATCATGTTTTATTCGATGCGGATAACGAGGTTCTCTTCTTAATGAATCATAAGAAGGAATGCATGGAATTTTCATCCCACCACCTGGACTCTTGATTATGAGAGTATTTGAATATTGATTCCAACAGGAATTAAATTATGAAGTTGGTGTCAAGATGAGAAGTGGATATTGTTCATCAAAACTCCTCTTCCCCTCCTTTTTTTTTTTAGGAACAGAAAAAGATGTTGCTGACGTGGCTCTCAGTCACGTGATCTACTCATCTATTGTAGGGGTGAAGGGAGGCAATTATCCACAGAATACTCCTTGCTTCACCCCTCCATCCACCCCACCCCCGAAAAACGACCCTATTAATTTAGACTCAATTATATTCGTCCGCATTTCCATAGATGATGCTCGTTCCCTACTTTCTCTCATAGCCTCTACCTCCCACCCTCTCAACCCGCCCTCATGCGGTGCCACCAACACGCAGACCTCTGTATGGCGAAATATCAATTTGTTCATCAACTGTTCGGAGTTTTTATTTTTGTAAGGTTTAAAACAGTTGAAAGATGACATTTCGCTTCGGTGGATATTGAAGGATATGTTATCGCTTCATTATAAAGAAAACTGCTGATCAAATCTCTATCTTTTCTTTCTTTAAATTAATTTCTGGGAATTGAGTCAACTCAGTTTTCGCTCTGTTTCGAAGCAGCAATTCAGGGTTGCGTGCGTCATCTATACTGGGAACGTCGTTAATAGATGGGGAACTGGGTCTGGAGGGAATCAACGATCACACCCACCTATTATAAAAGAACAGCTAAATAATACAGTCTACTATTAGCTGAAAAGTGATACTTCAATTTGTCGGAGTGAGTGATATCACTTTTTTCAGAGAGTAAGGGAAAGGCATTTCGACACAAAGCCACCCATGTACCTCTTTTTTATTGTTACATATAAAATTTATTGTCTATCTAATCAACCTTATGAAATGCACATATCACATTTTATTTGTTTTGTACTTTCAGATGCTAAACGACAACGACTCGACAGCGACGAAGAGCCACGAAGTCTTAGCCGAGCATCAAGCAGTCCTGGAGCCACAGCCAGTGACGAGAAAAACTCCGAAAAACGCAGTCCAATACCCCACAACCAGCCTCAACATCCCCCAGATACATCCTCAGACCCCTCAGATCCAGCTTGTCCGAGTGACAGACCAGGCAGTGACTTGAGCGATCCATCGACACCGGATAGTGTCGACTCCGGTCACGGTGGCAGTAGCAGAGGCGGCAGTGGAGGCAATGCCAGTGTTCCAAGAAGGAATCCAATTGATATCCTCTCTCGAGTCTTCCCTGGACACAAGAAAAACTTCCTTCAAGCGATTCTCAATACATGCCATGGGGACGTTGTTCAAGCCATCGAACAAGTCCTCAACGCTAAACCCTCCGCTGAAGATTCCTCCCAGTTAACACCTCCTGAAAATTCTTCTATACCAGTTACAACTCCTTCGCCACCTCCAAATTCCTCTCCTTTAGCCCTTGTCCATCGCCCAGGACCATACGTATCTTCACCGTCGCTCCGTTCTTCAGCATTCTCTCCCATAACTTCTGCTGCAGCATTGGGTCACGTACGTTTGGGCTACACTTCACATCAATCTCGTGGCGGATTTCTTGCAATGCCCTATTCCGCCGGGTTCATTCCTGGACTGCTACGTCCTGACTATGCTTCTGCAGCAGCAGCGTATGGGAGTTTAAGTATGAGCGGATTTGCGCATGGCTCCAAGGCTCCATCGACCAGTGGACATTTCGAGAGCAATTGCACTTGTTGCGATGGAAAAGGCGATAAATCTACAGAGGGTTGTTGTAGTGATTGACTATTCCATCACTAGACATAAATATACCGTGTTTAATCTCCATTACTCTTCGTATACTCATTTAGCAGTGTATAAATTATTCGTTGTTCGATTTGACAAGAGACTCTCAGTACTTTGAATATTTTTAGATTTGCTACAGTTTTTTTTAACTTGGTTCTCTTTATTCTGGAAGTAGATTCTTATTAAATTGATCTTGATACTAAACTTTGGAATTCTGAGCTGTAAAGAGCTTATAACCTAAGAGTAATTGCTTTGATTGGAAAGAAACGTATTAGGGGGATTCAAGTTAATGGTAATTGATTTGTTACATGAGAATTATGGTGGCTGAGATATTGTCATCTGTTCAAAATTCAGTTTACTAATTGGTTGGTAAATAGTTTTTCCATTGGGAGGAAATCGTGCCAAAAAGCCAGTTTAAAGCTTTCTTTTTCCTTCAGTTTGAATTTTTTAGCTGTGGTTCTGCTTGCCACTTCAAATTATACCAAAAAAATGGAAAATTATTTCATTCATAGATTTTTCTAGTTTCTTGCTGATATGTAAGTATTTTAGGTTATGGTTACCTTTTATGTCTATCTTTTTATTTAGTTCCAAAATATATGAATCTCATGTGCATTAAATAGCTCAGAATTCTTCATTTGTATGTCTTAAATGTGGTAGAGAAAATTTAGATTAAAAGTTTTGTAAATACCACACACCATTCTCCCTCTATGTATATATTGTACAATACATACAAACCATGTGATTCCAAGTTACCCATTATATTGTAATTCTAAGCAAATAAAAATTTAAGTAAAATGTTTAAAACTGGTTTTTTTGTGAGGAAAACAACAGGTCTACTATAAGTGATTAAAAACATGTATGAGCAGGAAATTCTTCTTTCTAACTTAATGAAAGGTGTAAGTGTGTTTGAGTAAGGTAACACTCTCCACTCATCTTACTCTTTTCCCTCCCACTATCCACTGAAGGAAGGAAACATTTCCCCCTTTCAAGTGTATAGCTCTGATTACTTTTTCAATTTAGTGGAGAAAATTGTTCATTCCTAACATTTCCAAGAAAAGTAGAAAAAAAAAATCTATGTTGAGACTTTTGCTGAAATGAATTTAATCTAACTAAAGAAAGTAGGAGGAAAGAGAGAATTTAAAAACAAACATCTCAGATTTCAAGTTTCTTGAAAAAGACAAAGATTGTTCTTTTTATTGCCTTTGTTCTTTTATATATAATAAGAAAAATTTAATTCTATATGAAAGGAATTTATAACTACAAGTGCTTCTGTTATTTTTATATTTCCAAAAACAATGGATATTTAAGAACATCCATGATCTCTTCAGAAAATAGGACTGAATTTTGATTGACTTTTGTTTTAATTTTGGAACCTAATCTAGTCAACATTACAAAACTTTCTCATTTTGAATTACAAATGACAGGACTGAATTTTTTTAAACTTAAAATGAGTCATTTGTTATAATTGAACTTTTAATGGTAGAAAAAATGTTTTACATTGACCCATTGAACTTTAACTCAATGATTTAATGACTCAATTCTGTACACTAAAATCATTTTTCTGTATTTTTAACATGAATAAGGATGATTGACCCAAATTTCATGTAATGACTAAACGCTGACCCAATATTACAACAACTCAACTAGCTCAATTTTGTTTATTATAGTCATTTTACTTAATATTTTTAATATTGGTGATGAACATTGTCATAAATTGGCTAAAAAAAAGTCTGAATGACTCAAAAGTTTTATTTTACAATGATTGAAATTTTTTTTGTAACAACACAATCATTGATCAAATGACTCTAATTACTTCAGTGACTCAAAATTTTAGCAATGACAAAACTGACTTTGAATTAAAAAGTTAAATTTGGGATCAAAATTCCTAATGGAATTAAAACCCACACTTCAACAATGTCTCAAAACTTGAAACCCTGACTCAAATATACAGTGACTCAATTTTAACTCAATGATTTAATGACTCAATTCTGTACACTACAATCATTTTTCTGTATTTTTAACATGAATCAGGATAATTGACCCAAATTTCATGTAATGACTAAAAGCTGACCCAATATTACAACAACTCAACTAGCTCAATTTTGTTTATTATAGTCATTTTACTTAATATTTTTAATATTGGTGATGAACATTGTCATAAATTGGCTAAAAAAAAGGTCTGAATGACTCAAAAGTTTTATTTTACAATGATTGAAATTTTTTTTGTAACAACACAATCATTGATAAAATGACTCTAATTACTTCAGTGACTCAAAATTTTAGGAATGACAAAACTGACATTGAATTAAAAAGTTAAATTTGCAATCAAAATTCCCTAATGGAATTAAAACCCACACTTCAACAATGTCTCAAAACTTGAAACCCTGACTCAAATATACAGTGACTCAAAATTTCTAACAAATTCAATTTAAAAATTTATAACATGGCTGAAATGAGGTAAGTAAGCCAATATAAAAATGACTCATGGAAATGACTCAAAATTTTTAATAGTACACAAAAATTGCAACAATGACCCAAAATTTTAGCAATGACAAAACTGACATTGCATTAAAAAGTTACATTTGGGATCAAAATTCCTAATGGAATTAAAACCCACACTTCAACAATGTCTCAAAACTTGAAACCCTGACTCAAATACTATATACAGTGACTCAAAATTTCTAACAAATTCAATTTAAAAATTTATAACATGGCTGAAATGAGGTAAGTAAGCAAATATAAAAATGACTCAAAATTTTTAATAGTACACAAAAATTTTAACAATGACCCAAAATTTGTTTCTCAACCTATACAAAAACATTGAGTGTAAGAGTTGACCACAGGATCCTACCTGTTGTTGACACAACATGGTTATTTTCCTATTTCCATCTACATTGATTTTTGCCTGGTACCTCCCTAACACTTTAGACCTATTTATATTCACCCCAATAAATTATCTTCTTCTACTCTTCCCCTCAAATCAATATCCTCCCTAGGGGAACATTTAAGGTAATCATGGGAAAATAAAATCTGTCCCCAACTCTGACCTCACTCCATCAAATCAAAAACATGAGATACACTAAAACTATAATAGAAAATAATAGGGAAAAAATTCAGTAAACACAACTCGTGTTGTTGTCAACCAATTTTTCCAACTGTTATATTAATCCTCCTAGCAGCACATCTCATCAACAAAACAGTTGCTATGGTAATGAGTGATGACAAGGGACCTATAGGGAGTGACGTCATTTCATCTAAACGTGCTCATCGTATGAATGCTATTGGTAGATGCAACTCTATCACAAAAATAATCCAAGAGATGAAGGGGGTTATGAAAAAAGTGGAGGGTTGCATTCAAATCCATGTTTTGCTCATCCAATTAAGGAACCCAACAGTCCAAAATATTCTCCTTGATGTGTTGGGTATGAAAGGATGAATGTTCATGTCTAGTTATATTAGACATGGATATTGAATTTTTTTTCTGCAGTGCTAGAAGTGAAGAGGGGTGTAATTGAATGTTTATTGAAGCGACTTTTGGGAGCAGTCATTTAATTATTTTTTAAAAAGTGATTTTTGCGATTTTTAATTTTAATCAGTTAAACCATTAGGGCGTTTATTCAAAGTTGATTCAATTAAGATTTAAATTCACTGAAAAATTTAATTTAGGTTTAGATAAGGATTTGTAGTCGTATTAATAATGAACCAAACATTTTTGGAGCATATAAAATTTTTATAGAAAATTTGTGACGTTTCCAAAAGATTTTTATAAGATTGTTTTTTTTTTTATAAGATTGTTTTTTTTTATAAGATTGTTTTTTTTTTTTTTTTTTTTTTTTGGGGGGGGGGGGGGGGGGGGGGGG